>LT642349.1:3439-21779 GCA_900128585.1 Stramenopiles sp. TOSAG23-3 | reverse complement strand
TCAGAGATAAATCAATCCTTGTACGATCTTCCAAGCAGCGGCTTAATTGTTTTTGAGGTGCTCGTTGTCTGTCTTGTAATAAAACTTGAAAAATTATATTGTTGTACTTTTAAAGTATCCGATTTTGTGTCCAGAGGGGGGAGGAGTTTGTGTGTGTGAACTTTTTAAAAATTAAAACTACCTCCCTGCTAGTTTTTTAATTAAAAGAAAAAGTTCACACAAAGTTAACACACATACCGGTACACACCCCTGTGGACACAAAATCGGATAAGTACAAAAGTTAATATAATCAATACTTCGTAATTACTTCGTCTTAAATTTAAAGTAGGGATTTTATAACTCAATTCATTCACCATCGTCGTTGTGTTCTGCTTCCTTGTTATGGTACCTTTGAAGAGTGTTCTTGAGAACGTCACGAAGCTCTATCAACTCTTTCGTTTCTTTCCCCGCCATTTTTGCTTCACGAACAACAGTACTGTTGTTGTTAAACAGATTCAGACTAAATTGAATAGCTTCAAACACAAGCGGTTCTAGCAAGCGGACGGCCATTAACCTGAAAATATCATCGCCCATCCGCAGCGCCAGTACTTTACGGTATGCCTCGGTCCATTCCTTATTGAACATACAAACTTCCACAGTCTCTTGGGACGAGAAAACACTGTTAAAAAATGAAGTTTTTTCTGGGTAACGTAAAGATTTGGAAACTTCGTTCTGCAACTCCAAATAGCCAGACATGGGACGCCGTTCACGTTCGATAACACCGACAAGTTCTTTTTGCATCTGTTGATCGTGTATCCTGTTGCTTATTTTTTTAAGCAAGAATTCAAAATACATACGAGCTAGTTTTTTTTCGTTATTGCCAGATTTTGTGTGTCGTGAGTCGGCCATTTCTGCAAAAGTGTCCAGCCGATCCATAAATATATCGAACGATTCGGTGACTAAACCAGGCAATTCTGTATTCATATCTGGGCGATCGGGCACGGAAGGTGCACTTGGGGTCATGACGTCGGCGTCCTGTTCCTCGGGCTTCGCCTCTACAGAGGGTTTGCCTCGAACTTCGTTTGCAGTCGAATCCCCTTGGATGACATCGTCTATGGCTCCATTAAGTCGCCTCATCCATGCGCTTCGGGCACGCCTTGGATGCTCTGGCATTAGCTGCCTGAAATAGGAAGAGATCGCTCCAATTTCAACACCTCTAACCCTGAGTTCATCAAGTCCTTGCTGTTCAATTCCATCAAGATTCGATGATTCTCCTCCATAAACAAACATTTCTCTGTAACGTAATATGTTACTCCGAAACTCTTCCCGGTCTACATTTGGATCATAATCGAGATTACCCAAAACCTGGCCAGCACAGAAATCTTCCCCGGTGCTTTTCATCTCAGTTTCTTTTGTGTACGGAATCGGTTCGTTTTCATCAAAATTGTATGAAAATGCCTTTGCTGTTATTTCGTCACATTTATCCAGTATTTCGTTCCGAAGCAGTTTCTCAAAATCGGCTCTTGCGTCTGCGGACGGGTGCAACTGGTTGACCAAGTATTCAAGCTCTTTTGCAACTGCTCTCATATTCGTTTCACCAGCCAGCCGTGACAAGAAGTCTTCGTTTTCTTTTGCTTTTGCTATTTTAACGTCCAGTCTTCGTATGATTGCTGGTAGTTCACTCGAAACTTTTTCAATCAGCGTTTCCGACAAAACGCGACGTAACAATGGAACCCCCAAGCGCACGTTTGGATCTTTAGTAAAACCAGAACTATCAATCCACTCTTTTTCGCGCTCAATAACAGTGTCGAAGTCCACGTTGTCCTTTTGCTCTTCGTTTGTTCTGCAACGAATCCCAATCCTGCCAAGGCCAAGGGGCAATGTTTCGTTTTTTAACATTCGTAGCAGACCAGCAGCATTCGTTGCATTCTTTGAGCACAAGTCAATCTTGGTGACGATACCAAGTGAGCGATCCCCCGAAGCATCAGCCCTGTAGGCTTCCCGTAAGGCTAAGGAAGTCGCCGGGTCTGCAGTTGCGCTGTTTACGACGGCAAGTATATTTTGCGGGTCATTCAAGTATCCCAAATTCATCCTTTGGATTTGCTCCGGCAAATCTGAGGCCTGGTGCCTTTCCGGGGCCATAATGAACCCTGGCAAATCGATTAGTATGGTGTCAAATACGTGCGAACCGAAGATTGTCAACTCGATAGGCGAATTGGAAATGTCTCCTTCTGTGACGCTGTTCTCCGCTTCGATGCGTTCCCTTACATCTTTCAAATCATGCATTTTTTCACCGTCCCGAAATTGAGCGTATAAGGGACCGTGGGGGATGTTTATTAGCGTCAAAAGCAGGGGACGACGTGTTGCCATTGCTTGATCCTTGACACTTATGTCAGCCCCTATGATGGACTCCACGACGGACGTCTTCCCAACACTTTGGTCCCCTACCATAACAACTCGCGGAAAACGAAAGGAGTGGCCAAGTAGTTGTTGCACGCGGTGCAGTACCCTCAGGGTATTGTCCGCATCGAAGGTGGCCGCTGCAGCTGCCGCCGAGAATTTTTTCGAGCAAAAAGAGGGGGATTGGGCAAACAACGCATTTTTTGTCAAAGGTTTCTCAAGAAACAAAGTTGGGTGTCTTCTGCGAACGGCGCCATTGAAAATCACGGAAGGAAACTTCTTTAACATAGTGTCGATTAGGAACTGCAAGATTACAAGAAACGTAAGAAGCAGCTGAATCAAAAGAAATTTAAAATTGGTTGTTGTTGGTGTTGTGCTTTGTTCTCGTTCCACTTCCTAAGATTGTGCAATTACGAACTTACGATGTATGGAAATGGAACTAATTTTCCAAAAGAAAAGGCATGAAAAGAACAACTAAGAAGAAACACGTTTGTGTTGATGTCCTCGGAGCCTAATATTTTTTACTGGATCTAACTACAACACCAAGTCACCAGGACTGAGGAGTATGGCACCTGTACCTATTTTACAGGTACCTAGTACCTAGTAGTAAAAATGTGTGATGGAATTCTTAATAGATTTAATTCGAATTTCTACCAGCATTATGTACGAGGAGTTAGGGTTAGGGTAGACGACTACGTACCTGTATTACGAAGTAGTACGAGGATACCACCATAAAAAAAAGGAGGGAGGAAAAAAAAAAAGATCGTAAAAAAGATCGTATTACTACTGTATCATACAGTAATATACGTATATAAATAGCACTGCGTATTTAAAAATTTTAATGCTTGCTGTAGTTTTAAATGGACCTTTATTATGGTACGTTACCAACGAAGGCTTTTGATGAGGAAGTTGAATGAAGGTCACACCGACGACTACGAGGTAATACAATAAGAGGAAGACTTTTTGCACGACGCATAATAGAGTTATGAATAGGGTAATCATTAAATAATATAATCTAGCTGCAAAAAAAGTTTTAAACGACATTACGACTCTGACTTGGTTCGTTCTCATAACTCCTCTTTTCTCTCTAGAAGCGTTTCTTCCGTCTCTTGCTTTGCTTTTATTCTCATAAGCGTTTCAGAAAGCCGACGAGCTTTATCTAGCAAGGTTTGAGACGAATCAACACTTTTTTGAACAATGTAGGCCGCTTTGGCAACTGGCATCCCCCCCACAGTGTCAGTAAATCCCACCATCCCATCGTCATCCATCAAGTTCAGAGCAGTGTTGCTTCTCTGCCTGTTCTTGTGGTACTTCTCCGTGTCGTCGTCGGGATCCAATTTCCCATACAAGCGTTCCAGTTCATGCTCTAACATGGCCAGCTCTCGCAATGATTGGAGTGCGCGAAGCCTGGCAATTTCTCCGGACCCATCCCGGTGTCTGGCCATTTTCACCAGCACTTGCCCAAGGTCAAACTCGTCCTTCCCGACTGGCCCTTGCTCTTGGACCATGTGCCACAGCTTGTCCCACTCTGTTACCGGACGGTGATCCTCCAAATAGTGCCATTCGTAGTTAACTTTCCCTGGCTGCGCAGATGCGGGTGTGATTCTTGCGCTGCCGATGTACGTATCTTTTCTCCACGAATGGGTATGCCAAAACGTAATGTCAAGTACGATTTGGGACATTTCTAAATCTGCGTGGCAGAAGAAAACCATGTTGCAAATGTATTTAATCTCGGGACTGGAGCCCCTTGCTTTCGTTGTCATATGGGACGTTCCAAAGGGTTTCAAATTGCCGAGTTTGTCTTGTACGTGCAGCTGTAATTTTGCATACGTCTTTGCGCCATCGTCGTGGGCAACGCCGTGTGCTTTAATAATTTCTACCATCAGTCTATGCTCACTGCATTTTGCCGGCCTGGCTTTTACTAGGGAGGTCTGAGTTCGTTTCATTCGCTTCAACGCTTCTTCGCGAAAGGATTTGCGAAACTCGGGAAAGATTTGGCACAGCGTTCGAATATTTTCTTTGGACAAGGTGCTCAATTGGCAGCGGGTGAGACTCACAACAGTCGTTGAGTGGCGGCCATGGGTAACAAGCAAGCCAACTTCCCCGAAATAGCTGTACTAGAAGAAGTGGTGTGACGGACGCCGAGGACGTTTCGTACGTGAGTAGCGCGTACATTCCGCAGTGTTTGCGAATTGACAAGTACGCGCCCGAGCCGCACAGTTACGCCGATCAGGCGGAGGACGCAGCCAACGGGTGTGCTTCGATCAAGGACGAGCTGTCGGAGCTGATGCATTTGGAAAATGTTCACATGCTGATGGCGGAATGGATCCCGTTTGGGGCCAACGAGATGGCTGGGTTGAACGCAAGGCTCGGAAGCGACGACAAAGTTCAGGGGGGAAACTTTACAGCCCAGCTGGACGATGGAAAATGCGCTACGCAGTGCGCGGTAGACGCAGGCTTAACCTCTGTTCGGGTGCTCGATCACCTGAACAACAGGCATGTGAATTGCGAGGCGTCAATTGATTACCCCGAAAGTGCGGGAATAACGCAGATAGAAAATTTTGGGCTGTCTATAAATTCCAGTGGTCGAGTAATCTGTGGCTTGCAAATAGAGAGCATAATGGACCGTGTAAAAGACGAGATGGCGATCGATTTGTTGGCGCGCCTGATGGTAGACATTCAGATGGACTCGTCGTCTCTCCTGGATTCATTGCTGTCCCCCTACCAGCGCTCTGTGCTGGACGTTGTGTACAGAGGGCATGTTATGCAGCGCCCGAAGTTTTCCATTCTCCTGGCAGACAGCATCAACCCCAAAATGCTGGCGGAGAAGTACATGGATGGAGAAGACCACGAGAACGAGCTTCGACAAATTTTAGGGGCAACTTCCGACGCGTACGACCTGGAAGACGACTTTTTGCTGATCCTTGGCGAAACAGGTATTCTGTTGGTTGGGGCTTCCGTGCGAGAACACGAAGAAATCTTGATCGCGTTTCTGTTTCTGCAGTCAATGAACATGTTTATTGGCGGACTGTTTGAAAGGCTGTTTGAGTTGAATGATGGTTTGACCAACGTGCACAGAATCTTGGACGTCTACGAGCGTGACCCGAACAAAAGCAGCTCGCTTCAGGTGCAGGAGATTCGAAACGGGTTGAGCGGGGCGTCCCACGTAGCGATTCGGTTGCATGAGGCCTTGGAGTGCATGGCAAACGGTTTGAAAAAAATTAAGATGCCAGACATGGAATCGAACACGTCGAAGGCGGCCTTGAAGCTTTTCGACTTGTTAAACGTGCAAATGCTCTTTGAAGACGTTAAGGACCGAGTGGAGGATTTGGACCGGAACGTAGATGGAGCGCAGCGGAATTTGCGGGCACTGAGAGAAATGAGTGCGGTGGTCCGGGATAGTCTGCTCGTCCGCTTAAACGACCAGATTATGATCACCACGAAGCGCGTAGATCGTCTTTACAAAAGTGCCGAAAGGACGTCCACCAGCATGAACATAATCCAGTACATCTGTGCAGGGATGCTGGCGTTCGCTACCCTCGATCGCCTGAATTTGGACGGTGCGTCCTGGGCAGCCGGCTTAAACGACCAAGTCTGGTGGGGGCCCGTTGTTCTTGCTGCCTCTCTGATAGGGTGGATGCTCGCGAGCCGCTGGGTCATCAAAACGTACAAATGGCAGCAGACCGCAAATTTGGGCGGAATTAACGTCCGCATGGGTTGCAATATCCCAATAAGCATAAAATCCTTGAAGTTCTGGCTGAAAGACAAGGACATAATCGAGGAAGTCGAGGAATTCGATCGGCGTGGAGACATAATGACGCTGAAATGGCAGGAGCGTCACACTGCAGTGGGGATGAAAAAATGGCTTGGTTCGCCCCCATCCATATCCCTTCGGTTTGACCAAAAGGCAGGCATTTTGCTGAACATTACCATGCATTCCCCCGAGGCGTTTCGAAACTGGAGGAGAGGCGGCGATATGATGACGTCTGAGCTTTTGCGACAAACTTTGATGGCCGATTTGGACACCATGTCCGTCATTCTTCATGATCGATTGGGGAAGAAATGAGGGAAGGGAGAGCGTGTGGAGAGAGGAGCGAGTGTATTTTTAAAAAACCAAAAATGTGTATTTTTAAATATTAAGAAGTACGACGTTAATTTTAGTAATCGTACTAGATATGTATTAAAAATTATTATGCACATTGCTCAAAGATTGCACCTAGAACCTAGAACGCGAATTTATACACACTCTGCTTCCTCCGTCGGCACAGCCGTCACCGCCACGACATCAATCCCGGCCATGCTCCCCGGCATCGGTGCGGATAAATCAGGGTTCGCAGAGGCCTCGCCCGAGGGCTCTACGGCCTGGCCAGGAACTGGGTATTCAATGAGGGACTTCATTTCTCCATCTGTAAACCCCAAAAACCTGGTCAGCGAGGGAAGCATGAACGCCCCTGGCATACTCGCGACTTTTTGAATCCACGTGTGTATCGCTGATCGTCGCTTTTCTAACTCTTCCAGTCCCTGTGATTGAACCCATTTTGGGATCCGCCACGGCAAGGATGGGATGGCGCTGTAGAGCGCCGCCCTTGGCCTGTAGAACGCGTACGCGTCAGAGGAAATTTCCAAAAAATTATTGAATCGGTGAGTGGACGTCTTCGTTCCTATAACCTCGTGCCTTAAATACAACTTCGCTTCTACCGTAAAAACGCCACGTTTGTACTTTTGGCTCGTCGATCCGCCCACGTACTCCGCAGCAATAACACTCGCCTGAAGCTGCAAGTTGGTGCTGGAGGCACGTTCGTGCGCGTGGGGTATACGGGCCCCGGCGTAGTACAGGTTGTAAGAATACTGAGACATCGAGTTGAATAGGGTTACACCCCCAATACTGTACGTCGGACTTTCGTTGACAACTTCTAATTTAATCTCTTTTCCATCCACCGTGGCGGAAAAGACCGTTTTGTTCTTCTCCGTGCTGCTTTCAGCGTTTGAGGAGCCCGCAGGCGTAGGCGCCTGCTTCTTGAAAACGTCATCCTTGTCGTCCAAAATCACTATAATACCCACCAAGTCGTGGTACACCCTAACTATATGCCCCCCAAAATGCCAAAACACCAACCAGTGCGATTCTGAACCAGCCGAACTCCGCAAGGCAGAATTTTCCATGCGCTGTAGGCCGTTTTGAACCGAATCAAGGGACGCTCCAACCGACTGCTCGTTTCCCATGGTAATTGGTAATTAGCCCGGACGGAAGAGAAATATAAAAAATCGTCGTCTCTATAAAAATGCAAACGGTAATCAACTCGCGTCGCACAACTATTTCCCCAATTTCAACCTTATACCAGTTCATAAAATGAAGAAAGAGACCCCTGTATCAAACTGAACATTTCATTTAAAAAAAAAGATGAATAAAATAATGTGTGTGTGTGTGTGTGGATGGTGTGAGATGTGGTGTGATTTGATTTGCTTCTTCTTCTTTTATTAAAATTAAAAAAAAATAGAAGAAAATAATAATAATAATACTGTAGTAATAATAATAATACTTCTTTTTATTATTACCGAATCCATTATTATTATTATTATTATTATTTTTTTGAAAAAAAATATATTATTATAATAAACAACATACTACATATAATACAACCACTTATTTTCCTTCTGTGTATTTATACCAGTACCGTATAATACCTGTTGTATTTTATTAGACGACTATTATTATTTTTACATCATACATATTACAATTAATTACAATTGATGAGGAGAAGAAGAAGTGATAAAAAATATTCAAATAAAATACTGTAAGTTTTATATTTACCAAATAATGAAGAACAACGAACAGCTAACTGGACTAACAGCAGAGATAATTGTTTTCTTTCTTTCTTCCTTCTTCTTCTATCTTCTTTTTTCTTTTATAGCTAACTAGTAGTCTCTATATTATTTATTTAATTTAAAATTTTTTTTTTTTTTATTAATATTATAATAGATACAAATAAAAAATTCTTCATCATCATCAATAATTGATAATAATAATAATAATCGAATTCGAACTGATAATGTTTTGACAGAAGAAGAGAAACACAATGACTATTTGTTGTTTCATTCATACTCGCCGGTGTACGAGCAATTGTATATAAGAATGTATAGTTCGTGATACTATGTCTCATTGATTAAGTACATGGATACGACATACACAAAAAAAACGGGAATATTCTTCTCCTTTCTGTAGCTTGAACGTATACATAGGAGCGGCATGCTTGCAGACTTTTTGAACGGAGTTTCAACAGGAATCGCATTCTACGTGGCCTGGCCAGTGTTCTTGAAGTCTTCTAAAGTTAGAAAAAATGCGCTGCAAAGCTTTTTGTTCAATGGACTAATATTTTTGAGCAGCATATTGGTTGTTGAGTATTTTATCTTCCCACTGTTTCGAAGTGCAAAGTTCTTGATCGCAAGTTTTGGGTGGCTTGATACTCTGTTGGCTGGAATAACGCGCGTCGTGTACTACTGCTTCTGGTTGCTACCACTGTACGTGATCAGCTTAATGCTTAATATGTCAGCGGTTACGGAAGTCGCAGAAGATACTTTTATCGTGCTGAAAATCAAACAGGACGTTAGTTCGGAGGCTGCCAGGGTATTGGCAGATGTTATATTTGAATCCATCTTCGTGGCCGTTTGCATGATTGTCGCGGCCGTAATCGACCTCCTGGTCGCTCTCGCCCCATACGTGTCCCCATTGCTTTGGGTATTTTATCCTTGCAGTTTTTTGTTTTGGACATGGATAATGGCGTTTTGTGCCTTCAATACGAAGTGGAAATTGCAGGGAGTCGGGATTTTGCGGAGAGTTCGTGCGATCGAGACGAATTTTGCTTTCTACGCTGGCTTCGGCACCCCGATCACAGCTTTCACTTACTTTTACCCCAACTTTTTCGTGAACGCAATCGTGTACTCCCTGATGTACCCGTGGGTAGTCATTATTGCATGCGCAAGCCACAACGAATCCTCAGACCCAACGTTAAATCCTATTCTGAACGCAGACATGGACGAATCCAAGGGCAAATGGCCAATATTTAAAATACCATTGTCTATCGCTCATTGCCTTGTAAGAAAAAAAAATCTGTAAAAATTCAAATTTCAAATTTTGGTAAATAACTAAAAATGTAAATACAACGTGAGTATCTTTCAAAAAAAAATATTTCTTCTCTCTATACTATCGTTCGTTTTACTTCATTACTAGTCTGAGCTATGTACTAATAAATATTGTATTTCTTTCTCGTAATTTAATTTACTAAAAAATAATCAGTTCGGATGCGTTCCGCCTTGTTCGTACTCCTCGTATATTGTAACCTTCTTTCTCTCCTCTAAATTATTAATATATTTTTTAAGAAGTGGAAATAGGAGTCAAGAAAAGTTGATAACAATGAATCATTTTTACTCTCATAATATTAGGTCTATAATTTAATTAGACGACTATTACAATGTAAAATAATAGAATTATTTTACATATTCTTTCCTCCTTATATTTATAATATTATTTTATTCTATTCTATTCCAGCTAAATCTATAATAATAAAATTAATAATAATAATATATGTGATTTTTGTTTGTTTTTTTTTGTATTTTTTCCTTATACCTGGTATAAGCTAACATAAAGTGAAAAATATACGTCGTAGTATACGATGATGATAAAAGCTGCTATCCTCATCATCAAATATAATATAATAAATAATAACAACATACGAATAATATGAAGGAAAAAAAAAGAATTATAATAAAAATAAAAACAACTTATACTAAAAGTACTACTTCTAATAAAATAATGATCTTAAATTTTTGTTGTACTTCGAACATTGATGTATAGATGTATACTTCGCGTGTGTGAATTGATAAATTCGAAGCAGTTAAGGAATAAGCAATGCAAAATCAAACGCCGGTTAACAGAAGAGAAGTTTTCTAAAGATTAACAAAAATACATTTACTGCTCTACACATAAGAAGAGAGAGAGAGAAGATTGCAACGATGATGGCCGAGGAGCAAAACGATGAAGAGGAGCAGCGATTGATAGTAAGAAGTACACCTTTGGTAGATGAAGTGGCAATTGCGTGCCGTTCAGTTTCTCTTACGGTAGGCGAGGGGGAAACAAAGTCGGATGCTTTGTCAGATATTACAAGTGCGTTTGTTTCAGGGAAATTATATGGGGTGTTGGGTCCCAGTGGTTCAGGAAAGACGTCTTTCCTTCATCTCTTAGGCGGCCGCATGAAATTGAGTAAAGGAGAGTTGCAAATAAATGGCGCTGATATATCTTCTCTGAAGAATTGGGAGGCACACTGCGGCTTTGTGACCCAAGCGGATCATCTACCACCGTACTTGACCATAAAGGAATATTTTGATTTCTGCTGCCGCCTTCGCTGCCACACGCTTTCAGACACCGACAGGGAAAAAATGGTCGCCAACGTCATAGAAAAATTAAACCTCGGGGAAGCTGCGAAGAAAAAGGTTCTTATTGGAAGCGAGGCTAAGAAGACTCTGAGTGGTGGCGAGAAGCGAAGAGTGTCTGTTGGTGCAGAGCTGCTACGTGCGGACCAAGTCCGCGCGTTGCTCTTGGACGAGCCATTGTCAGGACTTGACAGCAAGGCTGCTTTGCAAGTAATTGAGGTTTTGCAAAATATTGCAACGGAAGGCCGAGTTGTCATTCTGAGCTTGCACCAACCCTCGACCCTGTTGTTCAGTAAACTGTCAAAAGTTGTGTGTCTCAATCGACTGGGGCAAGTTTCGTTTTTTGGGTCACCAGAAGAAGCACAGGATTATTTCGATCACGATACCAGCTCTGCACCAATTGCAGAGGACAACCCCGTAATGGAAGATATGAGTGCACCCCACAAGATCAAACTGTCCGTGCCAGAAGTAATGCTTGAGCAGGCGGGGGCTGATGGGCTGGCCAATTTGAACAATCACCACAAAACTTTCTGGGACTCGGACTTGGGAAAAAACACAAGCGACCTTGTAGAATCCTTACTGTCCAATTCCAATAGCACTCTCGACGATGTTTTAAAAGAGAACAGAGGCAATGGGTGTTGCTGCCTGTGCTGCAATCGGAGCGATTTGGGACCATTCAGCGTCCAGGCAAAAGCACTGATTTCGCGATCTTCGAAACGACACTGGCGAAACAATTTGTTGTTCAAGATGCACCTGTTTATGACCGTTGTTTCTGCGTTCGTAATCTCAGCACTTTGGGCGGGAACGGGGAAGAACATGAACCTTCAAGGTCTACACAACCGAATGGGAGTTTTGTTTTTCATATCTTGCTTCCTAGGTTTTTCTTCACTCAGCGCCTTGGGGACATTTATATCGGAGCGCCAAATGTTTATGCGGGAACGGAAAGGTCGAATGTACAGCCCAACAGTCTACTTTTTGGTCGAAGTTTTAATGGACATTTTATTCCTTCGCATTTTGCCACCAATATTTCTGGGGACTATAGTGTACTGGCCTGTTGGACTGAGGACTTCAAGCCCTGGTTACTTTTTAACGTTCTTAGTATTGCTCGTGTTGGGCAACGTTGGCTTTACTAGTGCGTCCATGTTTATGTCGGCCGCTTCTCCGAGCATGCCTATCGCGACCTTTGTCGGGGCATTGTTTATGCTGCTGTTCTTAGCATTTGGGGGCATTTTTTTGAGCATAGACTCTCTACCAAAGCTGTTTAAGTGGATGCCGTACATAACACCCAGTCATTTTGCCTACGACGGTATGATTCGGAACGAACTTTTGGGACAAGCATTTAAAATAAGCAGCGGGGCCAAGGTGGCCGGGTTGGGGGAAGTGGGGGCACTGATCCCCGGAAAAACTATAATAGCGCAAATGGGATTCAGTACACAGACAGTGTTGGTAGATGTAATTGGACTGTTGCTCATACCCGTGCTTTACCTGTTCTTGGGGTGGGCATTTATGCAAAAAGGACACCGCCTGTGAAAGTGTGTTTAAGTACAAGAAAATTGGCTGTTATTTAAGTAATTAAATTTAGTAGCTTCCTCATACCCTAATCCTAACTTGGTTCAGTAATTTTGTTTCATCATTGTTCGTTGTCAATCACTGTACCTGGTATTAATATTATATTAATACCAGGTACAGTGAAATTCGTAGATTCTAAGCCTTCACATTGACACAGCATCCTTCGCGATGCTGTGTCAATCCGGCTGATAACTCTACACTCATGTCGTAATGTAATAAATACAGAAACCTATCACATAAATTATGGCCTGAGTGGGTGTGATCAGGCGAATGGACACAATTGTGCCTGTCGCTATAACTTCTATTGCGCCGGACCCACCACTTCCTCTCCTTCACTTCCTTCCTCGCACGGCTCGTCCTTGTATTCATTCCCTGGAGCTATACTCGATAACTCGACGGAGCCAGAATTGTTCTCATCTAAGTTTGCATACATTTTAGAGCGGCATTGTTTACGATTTCGCCAGTAAAAGAAACAAGGCAGGGCAACAAATAATATAAGTACTACAACCAAAGAGACTGTGAGTTCGTCCCCAGATTTTTCAGGTATTTTGGAGCGCGGGTTGAAAATATCGTTTTGTGCTATTGGCTTTGTGGGCGCACCCTCGTCCTCTCCTTTGTCACCAACACGCAAATCCTCCGCACACGCAGAGCTAGCCACTCCCATCAAAGATCTTTCTTGGTCCATAATTATGTTATGGTTTACCATAAAGTTGGCTCCAAACCAATATTGGTCGGACTTTATTATCCCGATACAGTCCATAAACCCACGTGTTTTATTTGGCGCGTCGGGATGCAGGCTTGCATCGAAAAAGTAGTTCTCTGGTAGAACCAGGAAACTCGCGTCGTCTGCTTCCAATTGAAAAATAAACGTAGGAAACGTTTTCTTTTGTTCTGCTGTTAACTTTTTGTAGCACGCAACCGAACCCGGGATACTCCCATCATCAGGGCCTATTTTTCTAGTGTATCTACAATTTTTGCCCTTGTCACAATATTCTTGAAAAACGACGTGCAAGTCAAAAAATACTTGGTGCGGTAGTCTCTAAACCCAGGTTCTTGATGAAAATGCATTGCTTTGTCCCCGCCCTGAATACCTACGGAACGGCACTTTACTTTAAACAAGTGTGACGCATCCACCATGTACAGCCGCGTCCACCTTATACTCTCGTAGTCATACATCTGCTCGTAGCCACCAATAGTAAGCGTACCCGTCCTCCCGCGTGAAGGGAGACAAATATTTATTTGATGTGATGTGAGTTTTGCACCATCATCCAGCTTTTGTATCAAGTTGAATTTTCCATCTCCACTCCCGATTCCCACAATTCCATCTACAGCTACCCCTTTTAAAAATTTGTTGAACTTAGTAGCGCACATGAAATTAACATAGGCAGATTCCGATGGACTACAATGCTCCCCAAGGCATATCTTGTCCATTAGTTGTGGTCCCGAAGCCCCCCGTTTTTTTACATTGGGGCTAGTGTCATTGACTGACGCCGAGAGCCTTTTGGAAAATTTTCGACGGGGCGACGCAGAAGAATCGCAATCTGAACAGCCATCGCATGGAATGATGATATCGCTCGTGTCTGTCAGGACGAGCACTGAAAACAATTGCTGCTTCCCTTCATGCGCACCAATGCGAATGTGTGTAAAATAATGCCTACTGTCAATGGTTTTGTACAGCTTGGACGTTGTCTGAAACGACAGTCGTCTGGCCATGACAGACAGTACGACGAAGTTTGCAATTGCAGCAATCAGGGAGCCTTGGAGCACACCGCATCTCCACATTTTATTAGATTATTCTGGGCATAAACTCCTCTATTCTTTCGAATGTTGCAACACCTTTGATTCAACATCTTGTGCTTTAGATAAAGAATAAATTAGTAATAAAATTATAAAGAAAAGAAGAAGTGGCGGTTAGATACGAATGGTGAAAATGGTGAGTGAAGAAGAACCGCGAAAAAACAAAACACAAATAATAAATAGATACTACTCTGCTGCTGATGAAGAATTATTAATCAATAAAATATATAAATGAACTATAGTGCTATGATGATAGTGCTATTCATTCATTATTACCTTCCAAGTAAGTCATCAAACTCATACCAAAAAATAAAATGAGACAGGAATTGTTTTTGAACACTACAAAAAACTAAATGTATTCGTAATTGAAAAACAACTATATTAAAATGTTTAAAAACTAACCAATGGACGCCGCACGCAACTAATTTACGGGCATAACGTTTTGACCTACCTAATCGAAAAGGGTGCCCAAGGAATAATTCCCTGGACCAACTTTTTCCTAATAAAATATATATGAACCGGATGGGTTTTGTCGATGTTCAGTCTACACGACGAACGTCTTTTAATCTCGGTGCACTTGCGTACACGCACCCGGAATGCACGGACACGCCTCCATGCCTTAGTCCATCAACAGAGTTCTGACTTCTGATGGTGACAAAGGTTCAAAGCAGCCCATGTTTGTTGGTGAAGCCAAAAATGTGTTGGATGGTGTGTCTAACGTGAATAATTCCCCAAAGTGTGGTGAATTTGGGCCACCAAAGGCAGTCGGCGTCATTTGGGACCTAAAGTTGGTAGAAAAGTTTTCTTGACCGTTTCCATAGCGCCCATTCATATTGAATCCTAGGACTTCCTCCCCCGAAAAGTGCTGAAAGCTCTTGTTTGACCGCGCGCTGTTAAGCATCTGGAAGCTTTTTGCACTTCCCTGTTCACGCAACAAGTTAATATGATGAGGTGAAAGTGCCGTGCCATTTATACTAAGGGATGGTGACATGAGGCCGCCACGGATGGCCATGGGTGTTACGGCACCTGGCGATTGCATGGACAACATTTTTTCGTAATCGCCCATGGAGAGTTGGTCGTTAGGGATCATAGACGATGGTCGCATCGTCGAACTGGAGAATGGCTCTGGACTTAGTAATCCGCGAACCAGGTCACTGTCCAGCATCAAGTGGTCGACACGCTTGCGCTTTGCTTTTTGCTCTCGCTCCTTTGCTGCGGCGCTCCTCTTCTTGGTTTTAGCGGCATTGTTTGCCGATTTACTATTGCCCTTTGTCCCAGAAACTTTGCGCGAGTTTGTCGCCTTTTTACCAGCCGTTTTTGCCGCCTTTTTTTTGCCTTGCACGTTGCTCTTTCTCTTTGCAGCTACTTTTCCTTTTGCACCACCTTTTGGCTTGGAGCCCTTGCCCTTCGAGTCGGCGTCTCCCTTTTTGCGTTGGTTCGGTGGGACAGCGTACCCCATCGAAAAGTCTTTAAAAGAAGTGATTTCGATCTTCTCTTTCTTGCTATGTCCTTTGGACTTGACGCCCTTTTCGCTGTTTTCGATTTCTTCTCTCTGCTTTTGCCTCTTTAACCGCCTCATCGTGGAGTAGTAACGGTTCTTGATGGAATTGTCGGTGCGGCCGGGGAGCATTTCTGCAATTTTCGCCCATTGGTTGCCCCATTTCTTATGGTACTGAAATATGACATTGTCTTCATGGGTTTAGGTGATTGTGCCAGCGTTCCCTGCACTGTTTTCCGATGCGACCTTTTAGTTGCATGGCAATGAGCGACCATCGTTTGGGGCCGTACAGCGTGACGAGCTCGCCCAACTTGACATCTTCCTCCTTCGTCCACGGCCGCTTGGTCAGGCCTGGCTTCAAGACTTTGTTCCAGCGTTCAGAGCACTGCGACGCGGTTCTTCCTGGGATGTCTTTTTGGATGTTCTTTGCAATCTCGTGCCAGTCTCGGTTATCGCTGGTCTGAGAGTGTTGCTCGACTGCGCTACGAAGGATTTCGTCGTGTTGTGAGCTCCACTCGACGCGGCACTTGTTCTCGTACGACTGTTTAATCTTCTTGTCTTCCATCTTCACTGCTTCAGTGACCGCTTTCATTTGCTCACGGGCGCACAAAGTATCCATAAGTTTGTGGGCCTTAAACGCCAACTTGATGGCTCCAGTGCCATTTGCGACCTTTTTGCCGACAATTTTTTTGCTGGGCCCACTGGAAAGATTAGTGTTCAAAGTCGACGGCTTCATATTCTCAGACATGTGTGTGTATTTCTAGTATCGATACGTAGTTCAGGTGTCTTTGGAAGAAGAAAAAAAGTGTTTGCGTCAAAAACAGAATGGGAAACTTTACAGCACTTTGTAAATAAAGAAATGTTAATCTTAACAAGAGATTCTTTGACACGAATTAAATTGTTTACTCAACCAAATCGATCTTTCTTTCTTTCGTTCGTTGTAATAAAAATCGTAAACGTTCAATGAAGAAGAAGGCTTTCTTGGCACTCTTTCTCTAATAATTGCATTCTATCATCCTGTTGTAGTAATTATATTTTTTTTGTTTTGTTGGGTAATACTACAACAGTCGTAGCAAAAAGACAGCAAAATAAATTTAATTATTATTGAAAGTGGACGTTCAGGTCTTTTATTTTCTATACTGTGTACCTGTTATATATTCATCTTTTTCCTGCTTTTTTTCTTTTTTTAATTATTAATAATTTTTTTCTTTTTTTTTCTCGCTCATTTCTCACCGGTCATGAAGAAATTACCTATTATTGAATGGATTAGTATAGAAAGATAAGTACAAATTACTTTTATCATTTTCTGAAGTATCTATCTTGCATTATTCGTAGTCCACTAACGGTTCGTGAACAACAGCGATATAGCATTATAAAAAATCCGCATTTTTTTCATAAAGAAAGATGCTGTAAAGAGAAAAAAAAAAGGAATGGAAGAGAAATCTTTGTTGTACAAATAGTATAGAAATACGTATTCTAATCGAGATTTTATAATTGTATTACCTACCAGTAGTACTTTTCAAGAATTGAAGAAATCCTATGCTATGATCATGTGCGAATGAAAGAATGAGATGCTGAACCACCAACGTTAAACTCCCCACCTTAATTTACTTATAGTTTAGTATTGTTTATTTTGTTGTTGTTATTATAACCGTATACGTTTATACAATTAAGTAAAGAAAATTAAATGATAAATAGGTAATTAATATTTTATTATTGATTATTGATTCTTCAATTTTTTTATTATTATTATTATATTATTATTATTATAAGGAAGAAGAATGATCTGTTAAATTAAGCAAAGACACTCATGTAAAGAGCAAGGGCGGACATGGTGCCAGCGAAAAGTTTCCGACCAAACATCTTTTGGGGGTAATCCATCATCACAAACTCATACCTGTACATTGGGTACTTGCTGTATTCGTTTTCTGGGTTTAAGTGCCACACGGTTTCGGTAGGCTTTATTGAAGAGGACTTTAACTTGTACAAAAAGGTGACGGCGGTGATGCGCCATGCATCTTTTGGTATCCTCGACGAGTCCTTTATGGAGTTTACAGGGACAAACCCTTGATCCTTTAGCAACACTTTAAACACCCTCTCCAGTCCCCTCGCGGTCAGGGCCAACCACAAAAATGTAAACTTGTCGTTAATTAGCCAACAGTTCAGACCATTATCGTCACGAATTTCAACGTGCTTCGCCATGCCGTGCTTGGCAATATTGCTGTGGGCTTCTTCCAACCGGTCGGGGCTGATTTCGTACCCAATGCACCGACATTTAGACTTCTTTGCAATTTCTATCAACACCCTCGCATTGCCACACCCACAGTCCATGACCACGTCATCCTCCTTCAAGTCTGCAAACTCTGCTATTATGGGCAACATGTACTCTGGGGTTGACCACGCCTTTGTTTTTCCAGTCGGTGCAAGCGCCATGTTGTCTTTGTTAAATTCAAAGGACACAACTAAAGGTTGGTAAACGAACCGTTCAATATTAACTATACATTCACATAAATACAGTGAATACCTTCAGAACAAATACTTCATCGGTTTATTTCTTCTTTGCTGACGCTTTCCTACTTAGATACATCTATATGGCGAAGTTATTCTATTTTTAATAGTTTAGCAAGTATAGTATAGTTATTGAAACAAATTCAAAAAAAAACAGCCACACAC
>LT642348.1:0-14766 GCA_900128585.1 Stramenopiles sp. TOSAG23-3 | reverse complement strand
ATTACAGAACCAAGTTAGGATTAGGGTATGACGAAGCTAAATTTAATTACTTAAATAACAGCCAATTTTCTTGTTTTTTTAAGGAATGCCATCCGCGTCACGTATAATAATCTGAATATATGTACTTTTTTAGATTACAGGGAGAGTCAGTAGTCTTTCCTCCCTTTTGAGTACAACGGCTGATCCGTAAAACTAATGACCAATTCGATTCTGTAATAAGGAAATGTTAACTTGATTTCCGATAGTTTAAAACTTTTGTGATGCTCTGTATCTATTCAGTATAAAGGCACTAAATTTACAGTAAGGAAACGTTAACGCAATTACAAATTGTTGTTATGCTCTGTATATATTCAATATTAAGGCATTGGATTTACAGGTAGTATCATTTAACTGGCAATAGCCTCGGCTAAGGGCGCCGCGGTTTTCAGATTTTGTCCAGCCTAAACGCATGTGGGCTTTTCTGGTCTGCGTTGTTTACAGGTAACAGCGTTTAACAGGCAATAGGCTCTTTCTGGATTTAAGAGTCCCTTCTAATGTGGCAAGATTTGCATCTTTTTGTCGTTCTCATTCTTTCGACCGCTTGCTATTCCATATTCAACCGGGTGACTAAAGACTTTGTTAGTATATGGATACTGTTACTTGGCCTGTATAGAGTAGTACGATTCGATTCATGTATAAATTTTCCCTTGTAGTCAAGCACTATGTCTTCTTTTATATATTGTATATAGATGTATTAATACCTGTACTTAATATACATAGGCAAAATATCAGGTGGGGGCCAAACGAGGGCTCGTTTGGCCCCTTCTTGCTCACAGATGTACATTTGTGGCGCCTTGACCTCGAAGGAACGACGAATCGATAATCATAGGGAATGCGTAGTAAATAAATCAGTACAATACCATGTAATCACTCTTTTTTGGTTTCGCGTCAGGAGTGCTGTCGAAAATAGATGAATACAAAGAGGTGTACTAAAATCGTGCAACAAACTGTTTCACGATTCTCTTGGATAAGTGTTATTTTTTGCAATTACGAGGCGCACAGCATTAAAATAGAATATCTCGTTATTTTTTTAGAATAGTGAAACACTTTGTTGCACGATTTCGTAAAAATAAGATAAAAACAAAAAAGATTGTTTCACGATTCTTTAATAAATAATAATAATTATATGGAATAAAATAATATTATACCGCCCAAAGTATAATATATATAATCATTGAACAGCCCCCCCCCCGCGCCGCGCCGCCGCGGTTTCTAATTTTAAAAGAAACGAAACGGCACGGGGAAAATGATGATGCCTTCTCGTCCGAATTCAAGGGATCGATTCGTACAGCCGTGTGTTTATTGTGTGTGCATATATCTATTTATATATACGAGGACGTTTTGATACAAAAAAACAAAATGGCAGCCGCAAGTACGCAGGTATTTTATATTGTGCAAGGGGAGCCTGGGGAAGACATGGCGCACCCGAACGTGTTTACTTTGCCTTCCAGCACTCCCGGGTTGTCGAAGAAAAAGCTGAAACTGAAAAGTATTATAGAGCACTTTCCGCTTCGTGGTACTGGAAAATTCCATTTCCGCTTCAAGCTTGCAGCGAGTAAACCTTCCAACGGTTTCAACTGGGTCGACATAAGCGACCCAGAAGGTTTTGTCCCGTTTTACAAAGGAATGTTGCTCGCGAAGACGCTCCGGCTGGACCGCCCCTTTTACAGCGGCAAACAGCGGTCAAAGCACGATTGGACCCACGATGCAAGTGGAAGCGTTGGTCGCCGGTCCTCGCCAAGGGTGCACACAGCGAGCACGACCGCCCCGAGCCGGGCCGGCGGGGAGGCACAACAGCCGAAAGAGAGTGTTAGGAAAAGGACGAAGGCTAAAACCAGCAAGGGGAAGAAGAATGTTGCAAAAGAGGTGGAAAAGCCAAGAAGGCCCAGCGGCAACATGATTCAATTCGAAAACTTTCAGGGCGCGTCATCGTCCAATGCAGCCGGGCGAGGAAGTACCAGCGATATGATGATGGGATTCGACACGTTGTCCACGCCAACCGTGGAATCGAACGTAAAGGTCACCACGAGAGAAGTAAGCACAGAGGGCATGAGCCAAGAAGTTGCAGCAGCAATACAAAAGAGAAAGGCAGCGGAGCAGAAGCGTATTAACGACGCGCAAATCCAACATTTGCAGAATTTGGAGCAAGAGCAACAGGGACAAGTAGACCGAGACAATGTGAAGAAGGAGTTGCACGCGAAGCTTCTAGCATGGTCCGGGGACATTAACCAAGGCACATTGAAAAACATCAGAGCGCTGTTGACTACCATGCACAACGTTCTGTGGGACGACTGCAATTGGAAAGCGTTGACGTTAGCGGACTGCGTACAAGGAGGCAAAGTGAAGAGAAATTACTACAAAGCCATAAGACTGGTGCACCCAGACAGGTCACAAAAAGCTCCGCCCAAACAAAAGTACATTTCTGAACAAATTTTTACCGCTTTAAATGCGGCATGGGACAAGTATGTAGCGACTGAGCGAGGGTGAGGGTGATCTCTGGACCTTCGTAAAGTTCTTAATTCTCTTACCGCCTTTAAAGAGCTGAAATAACTTGGAAGTTTAAAAACAAATTATTATAGTATATGCTTTAAGACTTCTCATTTTATATCAATTACAATTTCAGTTCCGTTCAATTGTGTTATCTATTAAATTTTAGTGTACGTTACTGGAAGTTAATTTGTTAATATAATACAGAGTTTTGAAAGTTTGAGTTAATACTTCGTAAAAAATTATTTGAACTTCAATATTTGCACGCACCTTTCCCCCTCTCAATGTGGAAACACCCCCGTCAAAAATGCCCCACGCCTTCCCCAGTTTTGAAAAAATGTTCTACGGACTGCTCGTTCTATCGCGCGCGGCTCCTTGGCTTGTAATTTCTACGCCCCCCGGTTTATACGTCAGGTTCGATATATCCATGTAAATCCCGGACAAGTTTCCACATTTTCTACTTTCTACAATGAGCTGCGCTATTGAACTGGACACTTGCATTTCTAAGCCAAATATCTCGTTGCTAATGAATTTCTGAAGGTCTTCAGCTGAAAGCGAATCTATCATTTCATGGTGATCCTCAGCCCGGCTGCCGTCTTTCGACACGACCTTGCCGTCGCGTGCAGGAGAACTCATTGAATACCTCCAGAACGAGGCCTCGTGAGGATAGCCTGCCTTTACAATATTTACGATCTCGTTTCTGGGCTATAATTTGCATTCAAAAAAACTGCGCGACATGTTAAAGGTCTCTGTAAAATAGTCCACCAGCTAGACTTTTTGCGACGCGTGTTGTTACTATTCCACAAGTATCCCCAAAAAGATGAATACTTCAAATTATCAAACAAACTATAATAATAATAATGGACAATGATGATAAATAAAAAAAAGAATAATTTTTTTTGCCTTTGATGGTGTTGCTATTACCTGTGTAACTAATAATATAAAAACACGACGAGGAGGTATTATATGAGATGATATTATTGTAGGAGGATCTATTTTGTAAAACTACTGCAAGCAAGTTCTTCCGAAATAATTACCGTACTGTGGTTGCTCTTCGTCGTAATACAAGGTAAATATGAAGTACCTAATAATACGGTAAATACAAGTACGGTACGAGGGGAAGGGAATCCTTTCGTTCATTCGTTCATCAGGCAGGAAATAGAAAGAAATAGAAGGAAAAAGAATCCTAGAATCCAAAAAAGATCCAAAGCACAACAAAAAAAGAAGAGAAGAAAAAAGAAGAAAAGGAAGAAAATCAGCATTTATTATTTAGACTCTTTATTTATTATTATTAATTATAATAATAAATAAAAATCTAATCTTACATAGTCTATTATAAAGCTAACATCATTTAAATTGTAGACTACGAAGTTTACCTATAATATTGTTTATCAATTATTATACATACAACACTGTGTAGAATACCTGCTATCCCTTACCACCTTTTCTTCTTCCACATTCCATCCATAGTTGTATTTTTATTTTTTAAAATATAATTCCAGGAAGTAAAATATTTAATAATAATAATACCAATAATACTACTACACAGTATGTATAATAAATACACTCGTATAATTAATAGAGACTATAAAATTTTTTAGAAAGAGACTATAATATAGAGACAACAAGAACAACACAATTGTTTTTGAATCTCTTCTTTTTTTTTCAGAATAAAAAATAAAAAACGCTGATATTATTAGTCTATGTTGTATGGATGGTGCTGGATAACACAGTAATAATTATTATAAAATTATCACCAGCAGAGGAGTATATTCATTTTTTTTATTACATTGTACACTGCACACTACGAGGAGTCATCTAATTTTTATTGGCCTCCTCTTCTTTCTTCTTCATTCTTCTTCTTTCTTCTTCTTTTCTTCTTCTCCTTCTTCTTCTTCTTTCTTCTTCTTTCTTCTTCTTTCTTCTTCTTTTTTTTTGTTTTTGTTTTTATTAGTCCTATTATATTATTATTTTATTATTTTATAGACGACTATTGATAAACTTGATTTTTATTTAGTAAAACGGATTCAAGAAAAAAATTGAAAGAGGAAGAAGAAGGAGAAAGACAAAAGAATAATCATATTTGTATATGTATGTGTTTGCATAATTAATCAGCAAGTTCTTAGGTTGTTTCATTTTTCATTTTTTTCGAACGAGAACGTTCGTTGGTTTACGAGGGAAAACGCCTTGTGCACATTGCGTATCAGTTTGAATTGAGTTTGACACCATGCCTGTTCCAGAGGTTTCGGCCGAAAGGTTAGAGGAGATAGTCAACATTGAGTCTCGGAGAAAGAAAATGAAAAAGTTTGGAGGGGTAAATCCACAAAAGATGGGGAATATCGGGAAGAAGGTACGAGCACTGAGAAAAAACAAGAATCTGAGGTTCAAAGAGCTTTACCATCCGCCTGACCCTTGTGTGTTGTCAATTTTTTGCTTCGTATGCGCCTTTTTCGTTATATTCTTCCATTTTTTTCTACCCCAACCAAATACGTCTTACAGGAATGTGAAGGCAAACGTGCACTCGGAATTGTAGCCGCGAGTCTTGCTTGTTGCCAAATCAAACGTGGTATGGAGCTTGAAGCTTATGCACCGAACGTGGCAGAACTCTCGGGGTGACTGCGCGATCTGGACAAGGTGTAAACAAACACGTTGAAACACTCTCGTAAAAATAATTTTCTGAAGATACGAGGGTAACATACAAAATAAAAATATTAAGAGATTTTTAGGTACTTACTGTGCCACACGACTAGTCGCGTGCACACGAAAACTATGTTGTACATTGTGACAAATTTCAAGAAATACATTTTATCTGGACGTTCCAATCTAGTCCACCTGAAGAGTCTCGTTTCATTCTTATATTTACACCGGCCATTTATAAAATCACACTTTCGAAACTTCGTGCGTCCTCAGCAGCAGGCTGGTGTAAGATAGCATTTACTTTAAGATTCCAGAACCCCGCTTTGACGGCCGTTCTGCACTAGACCCTCGAAGGCGTCGCTTGTCCCTCAAATCGCGAATCGATGCTTTGTACCCTTTCGACAAATTCTTTTTCGCAAACACGACACGGCGGGGGGAGCGCCCAACTCGGCGAGAGGGTTTTTCCTGCCCATCTTCTGAAGATTTTCGTGGGGCTACCTCTGACAGCAGCTGTACTTTCTTCTTTTTCTTCTTCTTTCTCTTTTTCTTTACCGTTCCCTCCTCCTCCGCTTTGCTATCCTCCCCGCCCAAACCTATTTCGTCGTCATCATGCCCAGGACCCTCGGTCGCTGTCGCCGATTTCTTCGATGATCGCTTTCGCTTTCCACTTGCACCGTCATCTGAGCTTTCGACGACTGCCTTCGCTCCCAGGACTTTAGTGCCATGCTTCTCCCAACGCTTGGACTCTTCCGGGTCGGTCGTTTGCACTTGCATCGTCACTTGGTAGGACCGGCCGCAAAATTTCATCGTTTTCTTCAAGCGCTTGTGCAAGTCGTAAAGGTCTTTTCGGTTGCGATCTCGGCAAGACCCAGGAGTTGATGCAATACCCCATACAAAGTCGGCGATTACTGCCAGCGAAACTTCAGCAAACTGCAAATCGCCACCAGACTCCTCGTCAAACGAGCCCGGTGTCTCCTTAAAGAATATTTCACAATTCGTCATTCTATCAAATATTCCTTCCTGTATTCGTCGAAGGTATACCTCATCAGTGCTATTCGCTATGCGGTTATAGAACGGCCCCATTACAGACTGAAACGCCTCGGGTGCAACAGATTTACCGCTTGATTTTGCAAATTCCTCCAAGTAAATTTGCGCCATATGATAGCGCAGGCCTGTCGATTTCCTTTGCGTTATGGCCTCCTCCTCAAGAGTTGACAGAAAGTCTTGCACCAATTCCCGCTCCCAATGCGTGTTGTCGAGATAAACGAACATTTCATGAAGGTTTTTCCGGACCAGCGAGTAATACTTATCGAGCCGGTATTTGTCTATACGGTACCACTCTCGTTGTATGGTTTGAAAAAAAGCTTTTGTCCACGCCAAGAACAGCCTGTGCTCCGGGAACAAGTGCACCAGCTCCGCCATAGCCTGGGCTAGTTCAAGCTGGACGGGAAGCTTGTCGGACATCCACATTCCATAGAAAAGACCTTTCCACAATTTTAAGCAGTCCAGCATCAGCTCTTCATCTTCATCGTAATCATCGGAACATTTTGCCCTTAAGAAATTACTCAAAGCATTCATGGCCTTATCACGAACCGGCTTATCGTTGTGTGCCAGCTGCTTGATAAGCCCCATGTTTTCAACGGGCGGAAGATTATCTGCAAGGTTCATTGCTGTCACGCTTTCAGAAGAGGTTCAACGGAGGAAGGAAGAGGTACGATGTACACGTACCAGGTATTTCTATATAAATTAAGTTATGGTGTTTTACAAACCGTGATTTTGGTCAATTTAATTTCCGTTTTACTTCCTTCTCACTCATCACCATTTCACTAATTGAACCAATTGAGACCAACCAGAAAGGGCACACTTTTTTTTCTTCCATTCTCGCTCTCTTCTTCTTCTTCCTTCTTCTCCTCTTCTTTTCTTTTTTTCACTAACAAAACCGCATCCTCAATTAAGGAATTATATAGTTATAAGAATACTATGAACTATGATGATAGTCTATCACTTCTCTTCTGATTTATGATATTAAATATATGAAGGTGATGAAATCATAAAAAATACCAAATTGAAGACCTTAACATTGTTGCAAGTATTGAAGACCAACTTTCGCACATTTATTTGATGAAGTGTTCGGAATAGGGCTTCAGAAAATTGTGGCCTCTGCCAGTTTCAGTTGGTTTTAATGGGATGTATAGTTAAATTCAATAGTTAGTATCTTTATTGTTTTTAATATAGATGCAGCACGTATTTGATAGGGATTTGGAAATTATCCAAAAATTACGTAATAACAATTTAAAGAAAGAATAGCATGACCTCTTGCTTTCGACATTTTATTAAATTAATAAAGCCTTTGTATTACAGGGTTGCTACAATAGTGTAATAGCCACTCCTCGTATACGAGGTAATTAATTGGGGGCGAGAATAAATGTTGCAGTCGACCTAATACGGTATGGTATTAATAGTCTAGTTAGTATTCTACGAGTATACAGTATAAGCAATAAAAGAGAAGAGGAGGGTCTGCCTTTTCTATTTTGTTGTTGGTTTGTTTCTTCCTCCTCCTCCCTTCTTCTTCTTTAAATTCTATTTTACTACAGTACGTACCTATTATACCGGATAATAAAAAAAAAAACACAACAACAACCAAAAAAAAAATATATTTTATTATCAACATCCAACACAGAGCAAAAACGAATAACAATAACAAACTAAAAAGAAAACACAACGCTTGCACCAGAGTCTCACCTTGTAAAATTTCAAGATTTTCTTCGACAAGTTCGGCATCATCATAAAAATCTTACCGTGTAAAGTAAAGGATCTAGTACAGCCGGGTTTTTTTCCGCCAAGCTATAGTTTAGGAACCGTCGTTTTGTGCGGTTGAACGAAGTCGAAACGGAAGGTGCAACATGTCGGAGGAAAGTGTGAAAAGGGCACTCAGCGTTGTGGTTGGCTCAGAGCTGCGTTATTTCTCTCTGATTAACTGTAACATTCGTATCGATGAATTCGAAGACAATGAGGACAAAAAGGAAGAACTTCTTAATTTTTATTATCTTTGCCTTGGCAAGCATAGCATTCACATTTTAGACAGGAATATGGTGGGAAAAGAAGAGTTTGGAGGAACGCTTGTTGCAGTCCCATACGCTTGTATAAAGACCGTGGAATTCAACCCAGAGAATCGAGACTCGGAGCTGTTCCGAGTGCGGTTTTCTTCCTTGCCCCCGGAGTGCAAATGTCCTTTGGAGCTTCTTTGCCACTCGACGGCGCGCAAGAAACTCTTGGGGTATTTAGAAATATGTTGGAAAACGGACCATATGTTCCAGCACTGGAACGTAGTAGACTTCCCAAAAATTGAAACGAAAGAAGCCTTGCTCCCAAGGTCATTAGAGAAAGCCTTGCCAGACACCTGGTTGGGAGATCAGCAGGGCGCATCCGCAGAGTTTACCTACGCTCCCATGGGATACTCAAAGCATGAACTTCGGGACTACCTCTTTTTTGCCCTATCCGCGTTCACCCCAAAAGTCGACTCTTCCGGGAAAAAGGACTCCGGGCTGTTTGTGAGTATGCCAAAGAGTAGGACTAACAAAGGGTCGAAATCGGACAAGGCAGGGAAATTCAAAATGCACATGCAGCAGAGGAGTTTCTTTTTCTTGCGAATGAGCGACACGACGACGTTGGCCGAGGCGTCAGCCGTGACGTGCAAACAGATTGCAGAGCACGTGCTGCAGAATGAAGTCGGCAGTAGAGTAGTCGATTACCGGATTATTGGGACCCCGGGGGAATATTTCAAAACTCAGAATTTAACAGGGGATCCTGCCTCTTGGGAAGCATTTTCCATCCACATTCGGGGACTGGACGCGGCCCCGGGTCCATCCAATCGGTTGTATGGAAATAGAGATTGTGCAATCCTTGTTGCAAGGAGAAAATACATCCCTCCCGTCATGGACACGGCACAGACGTTTGTGCTTCTGTACTACGGAAAGAAGCTGGACCAGGGGTCTGCGGAGGGGACAAAGTTCATGTCTCATCCAGAGAGCATCATCGACACGCTCAGTCCTCGTTCCCGGGCCTACGAGCCGGATCGCTTAGTCATCCAGATGAAGGCAAATGCGCTTTTGTATGACGACGATGCATACGCATGGTATCAAGCACGCCTGGCAATCTTTCCGTCGGCGGTTCGGCGATGCAAACAGTTTTGCAAAAGTATTTTGCGATTACTGGATCGGGTCAATTTAGGGGACGGGAGCATGGACACCAGTAGTGTTTTCCCAGATGTGAAAGTGGACAAGAAGCAAGACGATCCGTTTGAGTTTGCCTCCAGGCTGGAAAAAGAATCGGAAGGCCTCGCCGACAACGCGCCAGTGCAGCTGCTTTTGAATTGGAAAGCACGGGTATGGCAGTACATTGCGTACTGCGTTGACGGCGGCCTTGCCCCCCACCTGCTGAGGGTCGACTCGCTGGTATACGATCACCAAATGATGACGGGGGGTACACGGGAGAGTGAGCGCATCGCCCACATCCTGGAAACTATGCTGTACTTGCGCGCGACCAATCAACCGTACCGCCACACGCCTTTGGTAATGAAATTGCAAGACCCAAAAATTATGGCATCTTTCACGTTCAACGAGCGCATGATGGTTCGTCTTTTGGAGACTGACTACTTGAAGAGAGTCATTGGCGGTCGAAGTGATGTTTCCGAGTACCCACGATTTTTGGTTCGTTTAATCAAGCGAGAATCGAACAACGAAAATCACAAACTGAAATACGCCGTCTGCAAACAATTCGTTACCATGAGTATGAACGATTTGGCTAATCGGTTAAGTGACGAGCGCGTATTTGTTGCCGCAGACGACGTTTCGATGAACATGATAGTGCCCGTACTGATCAATTTGCTTTACAGCCAAGATGACAACATTAAAGTTCTTGCCGTGGTATCATTGGTCAATTACACCAACAATCACCCCGCGATGAAAAATGTAGTCATGGCGGGCGGGGGAATACGGAAAGTGGTCACGTTTCTTGGTTCGGCGAATGAAGATCTGGTCTGGCATTCGTGCAAGTTGCTCGCAGGCTGCACAAAACACTCAGAACAATACCGGCAAACCATTTCCCAGTTCGGTATAATTCCACGTTTGATGCATTTGTTGGAGAGAAGCGAAGTGCCCCCTTTCCATCGGCCCCTCCCGATACTCATACAATCCTCTGCTGTGCTGGGCTACCTAGCCATCGACGCAAGGATTCGAAATGAAATTTCAGAGCATTTGTCGCGCCCCCCACCCGCGGCTCCGAAAATAATGACGCTTTTGCACAACCTTTTGCGGCCTGACGCCCCAATAGATTCATTGACCGAGGAGAGCAAAAAAGAGAGCTTGTACTTTTATGTTGTAAATTGCTTGAAGAACATTTCGGTCCGCCATGCCGATAACAAAAGGGCGATGAAGCCCTTGCTGAGTACTCTGCGAAATATATTGTGCGGAGCAGAAGGCTCGGGCTCGACTGGCACCAACGACGCGCCGTTAATTAGTGTTATCCTCGAGTGCCTATTTGTCCTGAGCTATGACTCCGCGATAAGAAAAATATGCAGTGAACCGTATGACGCGAACGGGGACACATTCGGCTTTGGGCTGTTGGGGGTGCTGAAGAAGTATGAAGGCATGGAAGACATCAAGGACCTGGTTACATACATAAGAGATTTGTATGACAGGGCTGGGTAGTAAAACGGCCAAGAGCAGTGATGGACCTTTTACGTACCGATTTCATTTATTCTATTAGATTTTTCAGTTCGCAGTGTACATTTGATTTTAATTTACTTCGGATTAGGGTATGAGGACGCTAAATTTAATTACTTTAAATAACAGCCAATTTTCTTGTTTTAAAATTTACTTAAATAACGCCAATTTTCTTGTTTTTATTCTTAAAATAAAAACTGTAAATCTAAATTTACATGCACATGCATTTTTTGGGCCACAAACTTTTTACTGACTCTCTTTGTCTATATTTTTCATTTTAGCGGAAACGTATTGCGCATTTTTGGTTTTTTTATTTACCGCACCACTGGGAAGGACAGCTAAAAACCCTTCATCATGGACGATTGAGCCGATTTGATTTTTTCTTCAAGAATTCGCAGCTCTTCATCTAATGCCAACGTACGATCCGATGCATCCCGGAGGGGGGAATCTACCCGACGGGAGGGGGATATGAACCTTGGAGAAACTCTTTTGGGTGACGTGCGTGGTAACGGTCCCGGTCCCAGCTCAAAGCTAGTTCCTTCCAGCTCTTCCCGGACAACCCGCGTGGTTTGGTCCAATTCTTTCTGTATGTTCACCAAGGAAGAATTCATCTGCGCCTGCAGTTGGTCTAGGTCATGCTTCCACTCCTTTTTCATATGGCCAATAAAGCTTGTGAATTTGGACTCCATTTCCGCCAGTCTAAGGTCCATTTGCTTTTTCTCTTTTGCACGCTCTGCTCTAACAACGTCCAGCTCTCCCGTTATTTCGGACATTCTAGTTTCAGCTTGTTCCCTAATTTGTGCGGCCGCCGCTAGCGCGTCCGAGCGCTTGGAGGTCTTAAGCTCCATAACAGCTTGGGACAGGCGGCCGAGGTGGTCCGTTTGAATTCGTTGTTCCCGGGATATACGCTCCCAGTCATCTTTCATATCAGCCAAACCGATTTGGTTGTTTTCATGCGCAGCAAATTTCCCAATAATTTTTCGTTGATCCTCCGTCAATAGCGCCAGTTGGGCGTGAATCTCCTCTATCGCTCTCCCATTTGCACCGGTCCCGTTCTTGGCGACCTGGCGGACTGGGGATGGGTCGGCTGGTTGTAAAGACGCCCGGACAAATTTTGGGACATTGCCCGTCGGGCCCAATTTATCCATTACGCTCATCATATTCATCTGCTGATCTTCAACGGCATTTGCTAAATTCGTCATGTCCCGTCTCAACAAGTACAACGACTCCGCCGTCGTCAGCTGCGAAGTTGGCGGCCGGGGGGCTGACTTCTTCTTCCTTCTCATACCACTTTTCGATTGGGCTATTCGTGTCCTCATCTTCCAGAACTGTTAGTCGCTGCAAAAACCGTAAACCCTAGAAAAAAGGTAGCACAGACAATAAACGGTTGCGCTTTTCATTCCTTTTCTAAAGAAAATTATTCCTAGGCGTAAGTCACTATCTTTCCAACCTGCTATGGGATGGAATATCAAAACCTAACCAACAAATAATTATTTTGATTGTTTGTTGCAACATTTTTTTTAATAAAAAAATAAAAAATATTATTATGTAATAAAAAAATAATAATAATACTGTAGACTAGACTACGAGTAATAAGAAGAAGAAGAAATTATTTTTTTTAGACAGACTACTAAATACCGGTACTAATATTAATATAATCTAGCTATTATTATCATTGTACCTATATAAAAATGTATTAAAAAAAATATATTATAACAATAATTTAAAATATTACCATCAGCTGTATCGACGATGATGATAAGTTAACTTATGATACTTAAATAAGGAGAGATATCTCCATAGTATATCGATTCCCCAGCTTCTGGTGGTCTGTGGAAGAAATATAAGTTGAAGAGGGCAACCAATAATGAAAAAAGCAAATACTAATAAAAGTAGTAGTATTGACACAGTGGCACTTTTCAGGTTTTCAGTTTGTTCCTCTGCTCTCGTTCTTTAAGGAATTATTTTATAGTCTATATATTACAACAAGATGTTCCAATGCTGTGTCTATTTAATTATAACGCGTTCTTTTCTGTCTGTTCTGTTGGTGTTTTCGTTGGTTTGTTTTTTACCAGGTACCGTACCGTACAGGCAACAGGATGCACGTACTGTATCAAAAAATTCTTGACGATTGTTGTGTTCTTGTTGTTGTTGTAACGGGTAAAAAAAAACCTGGTTTTGTTGATTGATGATGTTTTGTAGTACGTATGATGTTGTGCTGCTCATAATCCACCACAGCGCTAGCAGTTTGCTGTATTTGATGATAAATTCCAGAGGTTCGATGTCCACGTTGGTTTTTCTTTTGTGGAAGGAAGAAATGAGATAAATTTTGTATCCACTTTTTGATTGAAGGCACGCTTCTTTACCGCTGGGAAAAATACCATCTCTGTTAAAACGTAAGAATAATTCACTTGCTGGGCAGAAGTGCAAATGGCAGCAACGAAGCAAGACCTCGACAGGAATCTAGATATTCTCGCCGGTAGACAACCACGCTCGCGCGAGCTTACCCTCGATGGAAGTTTAAAGATTTTGTCGGGGAAAGAGAAACTTAGGCAAAAGCAGCTGGCTGACAATAGGGTAAAAATTTTGCCCCCGGAAATGAAAAGGGTACAAGTGAAAGACTTAGACGCTCGTTGGAGGGCTCTTTGTGGACGAATACTTCCCTACCAAGGCGGGAGACTGACTCAACTGGAGGAGCAACTCTTGGTTTTGTCCGGCGAAATTGAAGGGACAGATTGGAAAGCTGCCAGTGCAGCATCGGCCGCTTTAGAAACAAATTGGATAGCCCTATTGCTCAAGCTTCATTCTGATTCACAACGGGTCGTCAGGGGAACTTTGGCCCAGTTGGCAACAATGCACAGTTTGTTTGACGCCTTTGGTGGTGACATTTTTTCGAATAAGTTGCTGTACAAGGCGAGCACCACTGTGGGGGGGCTTCAGACCCCAAAAATAACAGAGAAGGACTTGGCGGAGCTGGTTATTTGGTTCATGCATGCAGTGCGAGATCCGGAGGGTGGACAAAGCGAGGAGAAAAGTGCCGATCTGCTCAAAAGATTTTGCAACGAAGTTAATATACCACGCCAAGTTTCTCGGCGGGCGGTGTTGCTGATATTGCAGAGCAAACCGTTTACTGTCCTGCAAGACGCCTCAGAAGGGGCCAGGGCACTTTTAGATTGGAAACGATTTGACATTGGAAAGAGCAGAAAAGAATACTATGAGTATGCTCATAAACTGCGAATCGAGTACCAGCGTTTGCCCCATCAGAAATACTTGAAGCGGCGCTCTGGACTTCTGGAAGATATCCTGTCCACGAAACCCCTGTACCTGTCCGACAAAAGCTTCGGAGGCGAGGAAAATCGAGGTGTCATGGAGCGCCGAGCACGACGAAATTTAAAGTATGAACTGGGCACATTGCGGAAGGGCCACTTGCCAGGTGAAGTCGAAGTCCTAGAAAAAGCTGGTGGTCCTGTTCGATCGCTGCAACAGCAAAGTAGCTTTTCATTTCAGCAAGGGCACATAATGACCCCGTTATTTTTGAATGTTGGTACCAACTACAGTCTGACCCATTGCACCTTGGCTCCTGGGGCTAGAACCGATCGTCACATGCTGAGGACAACCACAAAGATGTATTTCATGATCAATGGTAGCGCCCAATTATTTCGTGGAGGCTGTTGTGATACGATTAACGACAACGACACTTGCTTGGTGCCGGCTAACGTTGAGCAGTACTTGTATAATTTGTCAAACAAAGACCCCATTAGTTACCTTGTGATACACCAGCCTCCGTGGCGGGAACAGGACGAAATAAAGTACGATTGGTGAAACTAAGAGCGCCTCCAGAAATGCGTGTGCGCATTGGTAATTCATATTTAAAATACGC
>LT642347.1:0-21930 GCA_900128585.1 Stramenopiles sp. TOSAG23-3 | reverse complement strand
TCCGCGGCGGGAAGAACCAAAAAGAAGAAGATTTGAGATTGGCGCGTTCTTTGCTCTTTGCTCTTTGATGCTTCATTATTTTTATAGAAGAAATAAACTATACTTATATTATATATTAGAATATATATTAAATTCCTATTTGGAAAGTTTGAAATTCAAGAAAGTGTGTTGTTTAATTTGTACTTAATTTTATTGTTTTGTATTTACAATATATTTTGGTAGGTAATATTAAATTGAATCCTCGTTTTTTGTTCTTCGGACTTCTTCGGACATCATCATCAAAAAATTAAGTTCCTCTATTTTCTTCTCTAATCACACCACATATTTATATTCGCTCACTCATATAATTAATACTACATTTTCAACGCCTTATTTTTAATAACTTACATGCTCGATTGAATCAATTTCTTAAGAAACTTTGAACGCGTTGAAGAAGCAAAGAGCGTTAGCGTATTGACGCAGGTACTCACGTATAACGAAGAGCTAGAATTGGACCAGCTTAGCGATGCAAATTCAACGGACCAATATTCGAGGGGTGCCTGAACATGCGGTACTGAGTTTCCCTAATTGGACCAACGAATTTGTGCACTGCGCAGAGAAAAACGATTTGTCGGGCTTGGAGCGGATCGCGAATAACTTCACAAATCTTGGGGGAGACCTCGTGGTGTTGATAAATACAAACGACGAAATTTTGGGTCGTGCAGCTCTCCACGCAGCAGCAGATTTCGGGTCGTATAACGTAGTAGAATGGCTAATGGAAAACGGGGCCGAGCAATCCCTAAAATGCAATGAAAATGGCTTTTGTCCGATTCATTATGCTGCCCGAAGTGGACGACGAGACGTTGTGCTGCACCTGCTACAGTGCAGGGGGGGTGACAAGCGGTACGTTGCCCGCGACGGGCGAATACCCATAGAACTAGCGCAGAGTCCCCACCGATTGCGAGCAACGCTTCTGCAGAGGTTGTGGAGCGGTGCGGACCATGATCGCGTCTATGCGAATTTAACAACTGTATTTGCTGAAACATTGACAATAAAGAACAGTGAAAAGATAAAGCAATTATAAGATAAAACGAAGAATAAAAACAATCGACTTCTCCTTGTTTCTAACGCATAATTTATTGTTACAAATTCGGTTCGTAAATCGTTTCAATTAGAATTATACACATTGCTTTAATTGCATATATTTTCTATTTTTCTTCTCTCATATTCATCCTCATCATCATTCATTTTATTACATTATAATATTTAAATAAAAAATAATAAAATAAAATATTATTATATAGTCGTCAGTCATAAAAAATAGTATTTGAAAAATTAAAGACGACCTGCTGTGATGCTGTGCCTTTGCTTACTTAGTCTAATATATATTAGTCGTATACCATGTACATATTATTTAAAATAATTACCTAGTCGACCAACTCCTGCCCTCATCGTCATCATCATCATCGATCGCATCATCGCTTGTACACGATATTATCTGAGGGCATGTTCTTGTACCGTTCAGAGCCGGTCTCTCTAATGAAATGACCGGTTAAATTTCTCGTTTGACCCTGACGGTACGTGGCTCCTGCCTGCATTCTTTTAAATTTTGGCTGGGGATGCTTTGGTTTGTGGTATTCATTTTGCTTTCTACGCATTGTCTCGTGCAGACCGTTCGAGAATTTTCTATAATTTCGCAGCCTTGTAAAATTGTTTGTATGGCCAAGCTCTTGCGGATGAATGTATTTATACACTGGGCGCATGCTAAGTGAAGTTCCTGTTTTGTTGGTTGTCTGTAGCCTCTCCTTTTCAGAGATGTAGAGTGCCGTCTCTTTGCCGGGGATATGCCATGAATTGGTCCTCTGCTTATCATGATTCATGTAATTTTGAGGCTGGTGTGTATCTTTATTCTCCAGCCATTCAAAAATGTCACGGGCACTTAATGGTTTTCGCTGTCGCTCTACCCTCTGCCTCGTGGTTTGGACCTGAATTTTCGATAACCTTTTCTCCGTTGCCGTCTTCGGCCTTTTCTCTTTTTCTCTGTCGTCCCAAACTTTAGTGAATGCACGGGTTCGAGGTCGCCTCCTGTGCTGCCCCGGGGTCATTGCACGGGGTGAGGACGATAGGTCTGGAGCCAGACGAGCTCTTCGTTGCTCTAACAGAGCGTTTTTAATCATTCTGATTCGTTTCTGATTGTGTGATATCCAGTGTTCTACGTTTGTAAGCTCTGTACGGCTCAATTCCTCTGGGATCAGTGCTTCAATTGCCACCCGCCGCGCATCAGGGTTGGCAAAAGTCAATTGCTCCAGCACCGGCACCGCATCTTCTCCGTGCATATGGATGGAATCGTGCAGTATATCAACCATGTCCTTTATCGACCTCATACCTGGACGAGCGTAACGCTTCGATTTTTCTCCTGTTTTTTTACGGCTGCCTGAAGCAGTATTTGCCCGCCTTACCAAGGCCTTGCCTTTTTTACTATCGTGGTACTTGTTTGCAAGATGGTGCAATGTGTCAGAATTCTGCGCAATTTTTGGGTTCCTGTGTCCTGGTGGAGGAGAAAATCTTCCAGACGCCCTGTACACATATGGTTCAAGATCGCTTCCTATTCTTGCGTACTTTCTGTATTCGCGATGGGCCTTGGAGGTGGCACGTCCGTGATCCTGTCGTTCTCGAACCCCCCGTGATATCAGACTTCCCGTTAAAGAACCGTGGTATTCTACATCTTTACTGAGAGCATCTCCGAAAGGTTTCCCCCGAATAATCCTTGCCGTTGCGGGTCTGCGCGAACGCGGTGTGCTCCTCCGCGGCCCCACGGACGCGGTGAGGGGCCTTGCTGGAGTTCGAGTCTTATCGTTACGAGGAGACACAGTCATAGGACGGTTATTCCTGCTCCGTTTAAGGCTTAAGCTTGATCCTGACTTCGGCCGGGTCGGGGTTGAACCTCTGCCTGACGAGGTAGCATCGTCTCGAAAGGAAAGCCGTCTTGGAGAAGGTGTAACCACAGACGCCCGAGGAGTTCCCGAGGACATATTCTCAAGTCTTTGCCTTCGAAAATATCTGCGTAAGCCACCAGGTTCCTAACCGCCTTTCTACCTGAAACCCCAAATTTCCTCGTGGTAAAATGCTGTCTAGGAACGACCCTTGAGGAGGGAGTATTGCAAAAAGAAGACGAATTATAATAGTGTAGCGATATATGTGCGAGAAGTTGTCATCTTTACGGTAGTGAGAAGTATTTATTAATATATTAATACCAGGAAATAATGATGTGACCTGACGTGATTGTCGTTGTTGCAGTGTCCTGTTATTATTGCCTACTTGCCTACCAGTACCAGCATCAAACAACAACAGAAGAAAGAGGAAAAGGGACGGAAGAAAAAATAAAAAATGTAAAACGCCAACGTTCTACACAGTGGACAATAGCATCGTCTGCACGGAAGTCTCATTGCTTAGCTTATTATTAGGCTGCATTAAAATTGTTTTTTATTATATTTTTTTTTCTTCTTTTATATAAATATTAAAATAGAAACTGTTACATTATATACGCGTGTACATTTTATACAGTGAAAGTGATGTCACACATTTTCTATCTTCTTCTAGACTAGACTATCATAGACTAATAATGCTATTTAAATTACGATTCCAATTACAATGGGCTTCATCTACGAGGAGACAGAACAGAGTGTGGAGACAATTGACGACTACGTATACGAGGAGTCTAACAACAAATTGAAAATAAATGCCGGTGCGGTTAGTAGTCCAGTTTGAGTTTGAGTTTGAGTTGTTGGTTGAATTCAACAATTTGTTTTTATTGTATTATTATTGCAGAGTGTATGCGAATTAACCGCCTTCCTGCTATTCAGATATATAGAAAATTAATTTAACAGTATACTCGAACTCATCCATCGAAATAATTACCACATACCATGCAGTTTTAATGTACAATAAGATGCATTATTATTACCCAGGAGACTTTCCAATCACATCTTCTCTTCTTCTACTTTTTTTATTATTATTTATACTAGACCTATTATTACTGTGTATTATTAAATGAATGTAGTATTTTATTATTATAAAAAATAAAAAATAATAATAATTTCTTTTTATTTGTTCGCAGCGTGTACAGAATTCAAACAGGAGCAATGAACTGGTTGGGTAGTCAGAACCGAAAGGCGTTATTCTGATGACACCACCAAAATCAAAAACGATTGACCGCCCGCACGAAGATTGGTAGTTGAATCGTGCCGTGCTTCCTGCCCTGTTCAGTGCACTTATGGCGTCATACAAAGACAGGAAAGCACTGATCTCAGAGGTGACGCCTAACGTTGCCCAGTGGCGTGCAAACGTGGTCCCTCGCCAAACGACCAGAGCGATTGTGAAAAACATTATTTCGAAGAAGAAGCGGCATAAGCGGAAGGTCTTAGATATTCCTGAAGTATTGGGAACAGAGGCTTTGAAGAATGACACAGAAGATAAAAAATTGCATGGCTCCTGGAAACCTTGGATAGTCGGGGATTTTGAAGAACAACGGTACCAGAAGAAACTTGCGAAAAGAAAGAAGCCGGCGAAGAAAGTTATCAAATCACTTATACCAAAAAGTGTTCTTAATAACCCTGAATTTATAGACTCTGTTAAATCCAAGAGCATACCGGAACTGATTAGGAAAAGAGAGTCTGTCCAGAGAGACCTCAAAAAATTGAAAGATATTTTGAAACCGTTATCGGCAGAACTGCCAGAAGCTCTCCAAACTACTGCTAGCACGGACCATTTCCAAGCTGAAAAGTACGCGCCGCGCTTACGGAGAGATCGGATGCGGTCTGACAGTTTTACAGACAGACGCTTAAAGAGGAGAAAATCTAGTCTGAATCTGGGAAAGATATTAAGCAATATCCTAGAGGATCGGCCTGTGCAAAAAGAGTCTACCTTTGATGACATTGAGGAGAACGAAGACAAGGAAAGAAAAGACTCAAAAAAGTTTAGAATCTACAGAAAAATTAGATCAAAAAATAGGAAGAAAAATGTAGGTTTCAGTGACCATCGTGACGCTGAAATGATTTTGCAAAAAGTGTTTGTGCTTCGGTATACTGCTTGTGGAATTGATAACCCCGGCACGGTTGAAGCAAAAAATGAATTGCTGCACTGCTACAAGCTTATTAGAAAAGGTGCCGAGTACATAGAATTGTCAAAAACTCCCGATTTGCATTTTCAACGCCTGTATCACAGCCAACACCTTGGGTACGACCCATTCAATTTTCCCAGAGCAACAAAGGAACAAGCTGGCGAAAGCGAGGGTCCCCCACCCTCTCCCGTAAATTCTCCAATTGCAAAAGATGGCTCAGCTCTTGCATCATTGCCTCCAGTGGCAAATACGAATGTGTCAGAGGAAGTAGCAGCAATCGAAGGGGGTATGTCGGGCGGCCAGGAGATTCTGGAAAACCCCGAATGGGTAGTTGGGGTAGTATGCCAGCAGTCCATTCAGTTGCGAACTCCAAGAAAGTTTGAACGAGCATCCTATTTCAGCATCTACATGGGTGCATATAAGACCCAATACTTGGCGTGGAACCTCTCTGCGGAAAAAATGAAAGAGGCGATATCATCCTTTGGAGAGGTCATTGATGCTCTTTTGGACGTAAATGTAACGAAGACCGAACACAGCAAATTAGGACACTATGAATGGTTGGTCACTCTCACGGCGCAGTCGGAGTCTTTGCCTTTACTACAAATTTGGACCCCTGACGATTCTCAGCTCCAATTTGCCGTACATTTTATTCCCGCAGGCGCCCTTGCGTCTGCAATGAAGAAGGAGGAAGCATTTTTGGGTTCGTCCGGGGGGGATAAGCCGTCGAGAAAACGCATCGTTTCCCCCAAAGTAGTTCGTGCGGATCACTTGCTGGAAACTGATAAAGTTGGAAACGAGGATGAAACGAAAAGCCCGCGCGCGGTCGTCAAGGGCGCCCTCGAACACGGCAACTATAAGTTGGCATCAAAAGTTGTGCTGCAAGATATGGAGAATAATGGGGTGACACCAGGGCAAATGCGAGTCTTTCGAACTACCCTCGATAAAATATCTTCGTACCCGAAGCGGGGTGATTTTCATATAGACATCAAACTAACTTGTTCGCAGCACATAATAATTGGTAACGCCGTGCCGATTGAGTATGTCTACACTCATAAGGACCAGGCAGGAAAACCGCACGATGTGCTTGACTGCATTGGTATTTTTTTCTTGGGTCCTGGTGATGCAACGTTAAACAATATTGAGTTCAAAGAGAAACCGAAGATGGTAGGAAAGGCCTACGTTCCCGAAGGAAATGCTGGAGTATTAACTTTTCAGGACGTAACATCAGGGTTAGGCACATATGAAGTGAGGTACTTGCTAAAAGGCAGTGCTGTGAGCATAGGGGAAAAAAAACGGTTCCACGCTACCCATCCAGCGGTTCGAGTCAAAAGTGCGTCCCGGTGCACGATTGACGAACATTTAGAAATTCCTTTCGAGTTTGAATACCAGTTAGGGGATATCTCGTTAGATTTGCTGGATGATGATCACCCTCCTGATTGGGCAGGAATTTATGCAATCGATGCGCCCGTGAACGATTTGTTTGGGCACTTTGACCATAAAAAACCGATTGCAAAAATAACTATGGAAGGGGTGAAGGGAAAGTACAAATTTCTTCATGGGTATCCAAAGTTTCCAGGGAAGTATCAGGTCCGCGTCATCAGCGGAAGGTTCCCAGATGTAATCCTAGGGAAAAGCGAAGCCTTCATTGTAGATGCAGTGTCCGTCATACCGTCCAAACAAGACCTAACTGACAGCAGGGACATATTGTTTTATTTATCAGCGCCTCCTGAAGGCACTGAGCTGGACCGTGAGACATTTTACAATTCCATTATGCCATCGTTAGTCCATTTATGCGACGAAAGGCGGGTGTCGTTTTCCGTCGTGGACCCTCACCTCATCAGCGGTTTCAACCTGAAACCTAACCAGTCGATTAGCCCGCACATGGTCGACACGTTCATAGAGCAAATTGTTAAATGCAGACCGTATGGGCTGTACTTCTTGCCGCTAAACTACGGCGAAATCCCAAAAATGCTGTCGCCGAGTTTAATCGCAGAATTTCCTTGGCTAAAACACTACGATAATAAGAAGCCCGGTTCTGGCCTGTCGCTTTGCGAGATCGAATTGATGGTTGGCCTTGTAGTTCCACAGTTTCAACACGATGAAATTGCTGCAAATACTGTAGTCTGCTATCAGCACATTGATTACAAGCCAGCTTTCGAGCCCCAATCACCGCACACGTCCGCTGCTGGCACAAAGCTCGTTCTTGATGGTCCAGCAAGTGCAGACGCCCAGTTTGATCTGAAAGAGCGCGTGACTGGAACAGACGCTCAGTTCGTAAAGAACTACTACCAGTCAAAATCGTTGAAGGTGCCACTGACCCGATGCTTTCGAAAAATTATAAACCAGCAATTTTCAAAAAAGGACATACCGTCGTGGCTAAAACTTGGTCGTTTGAACACAACGTTGTACTTGAAAAACTCTCTAAAAACATACATAGACTTATTTCCCGATGTTGTGGCGCGCATATCAAACTATGTGTTTTTCAATAACGCAAAAGATCGACTTTTGTACCATAAACCAATGGTCCTTGCGAGTCAAGAGCACGGGGGAGGGGCCACTTCTATAATTGCCGGTTGGATGCAGTCGATCCTTCCGAGGAAAACCCCATTTAATTCCGTTTTACACTTTAAGAAGCGAGGTTTCGGCCGTATTACTGTAATAACAATTTGCTTTGCTAGTACTTCGACGCGCTCGGTGTACATGGGCGTCCGCCGTGCGCTGTTGGAATTGAAACGTCTCTATAGATTTTCCGAGCAGATTCCAGTACGAAAAAAAGACTTGTTGCCGTTGATATTTCAATGGAGCAGCAGGCTCCAAATATTTGGTCGTGTCGTTTTCATTCTTGACGGTATCGACCACCTTGAAGAAATTTCGTCCCTTTCTTTGCTGACTACGCTACAGCAACAAGAAGAAGAAAACCTTCGTCAACATTTTGGGATCGTGCAGGAGGATTCTGTTGCCAGCTCAAAATTATTCTCGGAGTCATCTCGCGTGTCCTCTAGTGCATCTTCTCGTCATTATGGAGAAAATGTGCTAGACGAGGAGCTTGCAGATAAACAGTTAATTGACAAAATCGATCACAGTAAGAGACGATTAAACGACGTGAAGATGTTTTTAGATTTTATAAGAAATTACACGCTGCCTCCAAACGTCCGGGTCGTAATGACTACTGCAAAAATAAGCGACGTCTTTCAACTTTGCTCTGAAACCTGGAACATAACAGCTATTCCACGGCTGACGGCAGATGATCGTGTCACATTGATACGGCACTACCACGAATTGTGGAACATTAAGTTAGACATGCCCACTGGGTCTGACGCCCCCGCGTCGGAAGTAGCGCGTGACTCCGACAGTGAAGTTGATGGGCAACAAGGTTTAAAGATCGAGGAGACAGACGAGGTCGAACAAACCATTGATCCTGATTCGTATGGATCGGTTCGGGTAGTAGGGAATTTGGTTCGAAATATCATAGTACACCAAAACTTTGACATGGCCTCACAAATTGAGCAAGACGCACCAGACGCGGGTACGAAGAAACCCCCCGCGTCGCCAACGCAAAGAGAAGAAAAAGAAGCTCTTGTCGTGGTAGATACCCTTGCTGCTGTTGAGATTATGTTCAAACAACATCCATGCTCCCGGCAGGTGTTTGCCCTGATGGTTATATCGCCCTCCGGGGTATCTGAACTAGAAATGATGTATGCTATGGTCGAAACAAACGAATATGGACCGTGGTTGGAGCTGCAAAAAATACTGTCTCCGTACTATGCTGAAAAGATCCTGGGGTTCTGGTGTGTACCAAATCGGCAAGTCCGGGACGCTCTGCGTTCCAAGTTCTCTGCCCATGATTTAATCACAGCAAGAAGAACGTTGTTGAAAATATTTCGACACCCCAGTTACACTGCAAGTAACCGCGAAGCAAGCATAAGACCGTTTCTGCTGAAGGGCATGCCACTTCAGCGATGCATAATCCACCCTCCTGTGTTTGAGGTGTTAGTCACAGATGAGCACTGGCCTAATTTGCTCCAATTCATTGAGCATCTGAAGCTGCCAGTGGTAAAATTCGTGCGCCTCATTCGCCGCTCCATTGAGAAGTTTTATAACATAGGATACATTGGAAGACATGCGAAAGATGACCTCGTGTACGTGTACCAGAAAGCAGCCAAGCCAACGCGGCGGGGGGGTACGTTAAATGTTACAGTCGCCGATTACCGGAGGGATGTTGCAAAACAACTAGTGGGAATCATTCGCCTGTTGTGTCATCGTAAGCAGTTCAGGGCTGCTGAGGCTGCGTCAAAGTGCGCAATTTGCTTGAACATGGGTGTTTTGCAGCTGGAAGATATCCCGAAAGGAAATTTGGTGGACCTTGAAGCCTGTGAGAAATCGTGTTTTTTTATGGCATACACGCATTGCTACAACGATATAAATGCACATTTTCACAATGCTACCAAGCGCCACAAAGCAGAAGTGCATGAGAAGCACATGAAGAAGAAGGAAAAGTCTCTGATGAATGTATTCCAAATGCTTGAAGAAAAGAATGTGAAAACGAAAGCAGCAAAGGGCATAATTTTGAGAAACAAGACCCACCGATCTCAAATTCGCCGGGTGAGGATGAAACGTCGCAGCCACAGTGCTTGTCGTTTACTAGGCAGCAAATTAGCCCGGTTTCCGGCCCGCGCAGAGAAATCAAAGGAAGCCCAATGCCCATACATTTAGAATGCCAAATGTATGGAAATGTGAAGTAAGGTAGTGACAGTATGTATGGCTTAAGTTTACAGTTTTAACACTTAAAAACAAGAAAATTGGCTGTTATTTAAGTAATTATGTTTTAAATAAATTTAATCATGATAAAAAAGTTACAAGAAGTAAAGTTCCTTTTAAAAGTGAAGCAAGGCAAAAACCAATGCTGATTTACTTTCCTAGCAACCTTCCCGCCAACACCTTTTTTATTCCCTTGGAGTCTAGCCCTGCATCTTTGCACATCTTTTGCAATTCTGCACTCTTAAATCTCATTAGCTCTTTCATATTGTACTTGCACTTCGGGGCCGCCTTGGACGCAACTTTTTTCTTTGGTTTCTTTGGTTTCTTCTCTTCCTTCTCTTCCACAAGTACCGGGATTGCCGCTTTTTTTTGGCGTTTGCTCACTCTAGTGACTTTCTTTTCGGCCTCTTGCTTGGGCACTTTCTTCGCCTTCGTGGCTTTCTTCTTGGCCGGTTTTGCGGTGCTTTTCTTCTCTTTTGATTTACTACTGGTTGCTTTTCGCTTCGTTCCTTTTCTCCCAGAGTCTACGGGAGTCTCTTCTACCTCAACATTTCCCCCGCTAAAACCTGGAAAATCGTAATCAATGCCCAACGCTTTTAATTTTGCACGCTTTTTCTTCTCCTTTCTCAGATTGTTCTTTTTCGCCGCCTGGATCTGCGACAGAGTTCGGGGGGCATTCTGGGAATTCTTCGCTATTAAGCGCCTTGGCATGGGCCGAAAGCGTGACACCTGTCCAGTCCCTGGAAACATGCCTGCGTGGATTTTCTCCTTCTTCACCCGGTGGCACACTAGAACGCGGCCCGTTAGAATATAATTGTTCATTGTGCGTGCAACAATACTGGCGACTTCTTCATTTTCAAATTCAATAAACGCGTAGCCCTTCGACCTGCCGTTCTTTTTGCTCCGGTGCAAACAAAGTCTTTTGATCTCCCCAAACTGGGAGAAGTAACCTAACATTTGATCTTCAAAGAAACCATGAGGAATATGGCCTAGGTATACAACGCCAGACTCCTTCTTCTCTGCTGCCGCCTTGTCTGTTTTACCCTTTGACTGCTTCTTCTTCTTTAACGCCCGCAGTTCAGCGTGAGCGTTGCGTGCTGCGGTTGTGAGGGTATTTGCGTAGTCTGCGACCGTGGCCGCCTCCTCCTCTGGGGCAGCTTCCGTCGTTGCTTTCCTCTTCTTGCCGGGCATGTTCTCTCTCTTTCTCTCTTTCCAATAAACTATATATGCGTGTATTTGAGATTGTTTGGATATTGAAGCAAACGAACCGTCTCATGTAAAACTCACCTTTTAATGTAGGCCATATGGTGTGGATACTTCCTCCCCAACAGTATTTATTAACAGCAATCGCAATGCAATTCTATTGTATTCTTAAATGACGAATAATAATAAAATAATAATTTTATTGTTTTATTTATTATGAAACAACAACTTACTATAGTGTCTATACTAAAGTTGTTGGGCTTGACCTCCTTCTCCTCCTCCTATGCTCTAATAAATAAAGCATCTACCGTAGCACCCAGCCACAATATGCGAAGGGCGAAGAAAAAGGAGAGCAGAGCGCAGAGCAGAACAAACAAAGAAGAAGAAAGAGTCAAAATCAGAACACAACAACAATAGAACTCCAAATCGCTATTTTCTATGAAGACGATTACATGACACAGCATCGACATTCTCAATGTATCTTCCTCTCTATTTATTCATCTTCTTATTTTATGGCCAGTCAATGGATACTTTCATATTGTGTCTATATATAATTTAATTATTATATAAAAATAATTCGCGAAGAAGAAGAAGATTCTAAATGAAATACCCTATTCCTAACCATCAATTGCAGGCATCACCACAAGAAAAGAAGAAGAAGAAGAAGAAATTATTATTTTATCTCGAGGGTATTTGCTTTTACTTGGTATTACTTACCAGGTATTATTAATACTAGGTATGGTTAGGGTTAGGGTTAATAGATAATAAGTCGTCTTCTTCCTTTTTTTTTTGTTTTTTGTTGTTTCATTCTACCACCGCCGCCGCCAGCAGCATAAGCGCTATAAAAAATACCAAAAAATAATAAACCGACCGACCGACCTGATCGATCACAATGAACAATACCCCGTACTCTATGCGATAGAACTATTTCATTCTGATGCCATAGGAAAAGTCAATCTCAAGCTAAGAAGTAGGCGACTATTTTCAACATTTCAAAACACGAGAGGTGGGAAGTACAGACAGTCGTTGTAATAGCTTTTTGCATAGAATTACGGAGCTATGGCAACCTTTGTTGAAAACGGTTTGGAAGGCGGCGAAGCGGGGGGTGGCGCCCCCGTCAAAGAAACGTTGCATCAAATTGAGCGGCGGCACAAGTTAGAAGTAAAGGACTTGAAACGGCAAATGGAGAAAGAGCGTAATAAAATGACGCGGGGTTTGAAGGGAAAAGACAAGAAAAGGGCCCTTACGACGTTTAAAGAAATCCTCCGGACGGGAGAAGCAGCGCTGGCTGCGCGTCACAAACAAGAGTTAGAAAGTGGAAAGAGCACGCCCAAAACTGAGGGCGGCGGGGACGATTCTAAACCTGCTATGTTCGAAGGGTTTGAAATTAAGCCGACTATTTCGATGACAGAGGTCGTTGCTGCTAGCCAAGATCTTCACCTCGAAGCGGAGAAAGCCGAAGAGGTTGAGCCCTCTGCAGGCACTGAAGGAGACGAAAATGATGGGTGGGAAGTCAAGAAAAAGAAAGAAACCAAGAAGCAAAAATATATGCGCGAAAAGCGAGCGAAGCGAAAGAATGGTGCGGGTAGTGCAAATGATTCTGCGCTGTCATTCCCGCTGATGGCCAGCACATTTCATGACGCAGAAAAGGGCGTCCTTCGGCTGCGGGTAGTGAAAGTGTGCGCTTTGCTCAGAAAGTTTCGAACCAAACGGGTCTTTATTATTGGTGGGAAAGAGGAAGGGTATTTGGTGGAAGGCATTCGAGATTTATGCCCCCTCGTAGACAAACTCTGCGTCATTGGGCTAGCCGAATCCGAAGTTCAAAAGTCCGTGTCCCGCGTTCAAGGCGGAGTGTTTGGGAGCAGCGCAAACATGCTACGCCCCAGAAAATACGCGTTGGAGGTGAAGACGTATGCTGGCGATTTAATCACGAGCAACCACTATGTACCGGCCGTTGTTACAGAGCATGGACAAGACACCGTGGTTCTCCCGGAATGGATCCAGTCCCACACGAAAGAAGAATTGGACGCGATGGTGAAGTGGTTATTTGGAGTGCTGCAGCCAAAGCAGATCGTGGTTTCTACAGTAAATAAAACGTTCAACAGTGTCTACAACATGCACGAGGAGCAGGTCCGATTTGCGGGTCATTTGTGGGAATGGTCCCACTCACAGTTTCATTCGTGGTGCAAGGAGGTATCAGAAAGCTGGGGCTACAATGTTGAAATAGGGGGCGTTGGGGACCCGCCGTTTCAGCACAGTGGTGTCGGGCAAGCGTCGTCTTGGGCCTGTTTTTTGCTGAATGAAAAGGCAGCTTCTTCGAAAAAGAATTTTTGGCGTTTCGCCGCAGCGTTGAAGAAACTCGTGCACGAGTGGCCGATAATAAAGTTTGCCCAGGCCCACGACACTGGAGGAAGGGACACGCAGAAGAAAGTTGACAAACTATACGAGGATCTGGAGTTTAACTTTCAAGAGCGATGGGAGCGCGTCGTAAACAAGAAGAAAGATGGTGAAATATTTCCCGACGAAATTGCCCCGTTTCTTGAAGAAGTTTTGGCAGACGATTTGAACATTGACACCGAAGATGGGAGCTGTGATTTTCTTGCCGTGCATATGGTTGATATATTCAATACGACGGTGGCGGGCGACTGGAGAAAGGCTGACGTCGTGATGAACACACAGGCAAAAGCCACGAAGGCTACTGTGATCGACGCTCGAGACCTTGAGGAGGTACCGGAAGGCGCTGCCGAGACTGAGGATGCCGACGCGAAAGTGGCCGCTCAAGACTCGCAATCAGATGGAAACATTTCGGCGGAAAAATCCGAAACGGAACTACTGCCGTCAGGGGATGAAGGTCGCTTCGTTCCATCTTGGAGCGGCACGCTTCATGACATGCTTTCCTCGTCCGCCCATGATGGCACGGCGGCCAGGGCAGCGGACAAGAGCGGGTCCAGTGCAAAATCGAAGCACAAGAAGCACATGAAGCTCTCTGCGAATGCAAATGCGAAGAAGACGAGAACCAAAAGCAGTTACTTGCAGGCGAATAACTAAAAAAACGTATATATATACACTCATAATATGTAAATAATTTTACATGAGAAACTGAAATGGCCACCATCTACGCGTCCAACTGTATCGTGTCCATTGCCGGAACAGTTGCTGACCGGCGCGTAGGTGAAAGCGGCGGGGAGTCGAAGCTCAAACCACGGACCCGCACGTGCTTGACACGAGATATAATTATATCCATTGCAGTTTGGTTCAAGCCCGTTGTTGCCCCGTTCGGGATGATAACATCTGCAAAGCGCTTTGTAGGCTCAACAAACTCGTCGTGCATGGGGCGAACAGTCTTCAAGTACTGTTTAATCACGCTTTCCCTGGTGCGACCGCGTTCAAGTATGTCGCGCTCCAGGCGGCGGATGAATCGTAGGTCCGCTTCGGTGTCCACGTAAAGCTTGATGTCTATTATTTTCCGCAAATTTGGTTCCGAAAAAAGCAGTATTCCATCGACTATAACAACCGACCTTGCCTCTACGAGCTCGGTCTTTTTTTCTCTGCTATGCGTGGTGAAATTGTAAATGGGGCAGTTCACGGAGCGCCCGTTCTTCAGTGCGATCAAGTGTTCGCACAGTAGCTCCGTGTCGAGGGAGTCGGGATGGTCAAAATTATTTTGTGCACGCTCTGCCAAAGACAGGTGTGAAATGTCCTTGTAGTAGGAATCATGGCTTAAATATGTAACCTTGGACTTCCCAATCCCATCAATGATGTGCTGTGAAACGCTGGTTTTGCCACTCCCCGTCCCCCCCGCAATTCCAATTACCGTCAACTGTAGACTGTCGGTCAAGTGCTTTGCAAGTGCCGACATAGGTATTTAGTTGTTGCGTGTGGTACAGTTTATTTGGAAAAGTAACAACGATTGAATAATGCCTCCCTTTACTATAATGAATGTATGCTTTGAAAAATTAAATCTGTGAAACTAATCTTCAATCAATCATAGTTGTTATTTTCTCGCACAAATTATGTGAACTTACACTTTACGAGGAATAATTGTTTACTAATATATATCACAAATCTGCTCTGCACTGTAATTATAATACATATACTAACTACGGTACGATACAATATTCATCAGTTTTTTTTAATTCCTCCTCCCCTCTCCTAATTTTTTTAATTGGGGACACAACATCAGAATATAAAAGAAGTACCAGAGTGAATAAAAAAAGAAGAAGAAGAAGAAGAAGAAAAAAAATAATTAATAATTGTTGTCACTATGTAAATTAAGGACAATAATGTGATTATACTATTATTATAAATAAATATAATTATATATTAATTTTATTTCAACAAATACCTTTAAAAATGTGGCCCACCACAATCCTCCTTTTTTTTCTTCTCTCTTTTTTCCTCGATTTCCTTCTTTTACCCTAATTCTAACATACGAATAGGAGAAATGAAAAAAATGTACTACGACGAAATTCTTGAAAAATCGAACAGAATTGGCTGTTGTTATTAATAAATAATCGAATTAATAAAATTACCACCTTGGTAATACAATGTATTAATATTATACTACGAACTGAAATCTAGATTTAGAAGACAATTCTCGGTTTACATTCTTCCTTTTTTCATGATGAACGCGAACTTATTTATATCTTCTTTGCTCTTTTTAGGTTTTACTAATCGATCGATATATCCAATATACCCGTGTACATCTGGAAATTATTATGAGTACGGTAGAGAATAATCCGTGAACCGTATTATTTTAGTCGTCTAGAGACAAGTTTAACAAATAGAAAATAGATTCGTCGAATTGCTCAAAATACTCAATCATCGTCCTCGCCATAGTAATACTCGTCTTCATGAAGCATTTCGTCGTCTTCAAAAAACATATCATCCCTATCGTCGTCGTCATCACTATCATCCTCAAATTCGCTCAGCTCTCGATCGGTAGTAAAAATTTGCAAACTAACAGCAACACTGGATAGTGCCGTGCAAAACGCCTGAAGAATAGAGAGCGGGCTTCCAAACGATAATGCGTACTCGTTTGGTCCGCTTTTGCCGAAACAATACAGCGTCTTTCTTCTCCCGTGCCGAGTAAGAACGACGTTCTTCGAAGATGCCATCGTGACCCTTCCCCCGAAATCCAAACAGTAGCCGTTCAATTCGTCGTCATATTCAGCTTCTTTGCTGAGTAAGTACTCTATCCTCTCTTGCGGACCGGACGCAGCCATTTTCAAAATATTATCCTCCTTGTATTGCGTGAAAAAGTTGTTCGGTCTTTTTGTCTCTTTGTCTAATGACGGAACCATAAGCAAAACCTTCCGTGGCGCATTCTCTTCGCACTTTACCTGAATCGCTCCAATCTGCCGCTTCATGCCATGAAACTCTTCCATTGTGTCTTCCATGGACGCGTAGACGCCTCCCCCTGCCCCTTTGGATACGTAGGGGCGTTGGTACAAAGCGCTCGCGGAGTCTCCGTCGGTATTTATTTCAAACTGTGCCAAAGGAACTCGGCGAACTTGATCAAGCATGCACAGGCGGTCCCCACCGTAGTCATCCGCCAAGGATACATCGAATCGCAACATGTTGGCCTCGTCTTCAGAAACGAGTTGACCGCACAACAATGGCGTGCCTTGAGCTGAATCTAGATACAATTCCAAGCGACGTTTTTCTAGATTCCAGACCGCTGTGCATTCCAGCATTCCAATGTTTTTGTCCAACACGGTGTGCATAGCATTACGTGGTTTATATAGCATTTGAGACACCAGTTGCGTTGTGTACGCGCTGTTGAGGAACGGGACCTTCATTAATCCACTTTCGTTCAGGGACGATTCCTTGGTGGAATTTAACCCCTTTAATTTATCTCTATCAACGTAATCCATCATTCCGCTCCACTCGTCTTCGTCCTGATCAGTCCACTGGCCGCTATTATTGTATGCCGGCTGTGCAGATGACCTACTGTGATGGTCGTCTACTCCCCATTGCTTCGCCCCCTCACCTCGCCTCTCCGCTTCAACCCTTCCACTTTTCACTTGTAACGGCGTACTTTTGGCCTCGTCCTTCTCACTACCTTCATCCTCGCTGAAATCGTTCACAAAAATAGCCGCAATTTCACTCCTCTGCTTCTCGTCGGAGTATTTCCGTAACATCTCCATTGCCACGTGCCTCTCAAATTTATTAAATTTCAAGAAGAGCTGGACCCACTTTCTGGTTTTATCTTCTCCGCCGCCTCTTTGGTTGGGCTCCTGAATTGTTTTTGAGAAATTGAGGGGAGGGGGCGCCGCCCCAGATTTTAGAACAACCGGCTTCTGTTTATTAAGTTCGGCTGTCATCGCTTTGCCGGTCGTCTTTTCTTTGGCTGCGGTGTGGTCACTTGGGAACGGTTTGGGCAGTGGAGGTGGCGGCGCAAAATTCTTTCTCACGTCCACCAAGGGACTAGAAGACAAGTTCGGTATATTTCCAGAACGAAATGGTTGCAGCCTTTTTAAGTAGTTTGGAGAAATGTAGGCTTGTGGTGCCAGTTTTCTATCATCTTTAATTTGCGCCGTCGTTGGTATTGAGTTTGAACTGAGCAATGGAGGGCCGTGTGTATCCTTCTGAGGATAAAACTTGGGGGTGTGCACAGCTTCGTTGCTGGCCGTGCCTGAGCTTGCCATTGCCAAACGAGAAAATGTGCTACAACAAGCGGCCTTGAAAAGTGTTGTACTTGATATTTGTCGGATATATTTTGCGTATGAAATGCGGTTGAGGGGGGGCATTATCGGTAACAGCGCGTGCATCGTCGGCTACAAGGCCAGTTTCTTGTCATTATTGATTGAACTTTTAACAACTACTGCTACAAACAAACAAACAAGCAAAAAACAAAACAAAAAAAACACAAAACACAAAAATTAAAAACTTCTTCCTGTGTACCTGTTACCTGGGTATTTTTACCTGTGCCTGGTACCTGGTACCTGCTGGTACAAATAATAATTTTCCGTGCTTGCTGCTGCACCGTATTAATGTTAATAATATTATACTAATGAAACAAAAATAATAGTTCACACAACCAACAAATACCAATTCCCAACTACAGGACGACTAAAAAAATGAAAAAATATAATAATAATGATAATATTTAAATATAACAGCAGCAGCAGCATAAAAATTTTCACATACAACCGACCGATACCGTTATGACGGAACAACTTCCAAAGCGTTTAAAATCACCGTCCGCTTCCTCGTGCTAGTATTGCTGAGGCACGCCACCAATGACGTTTTGGATTTTTTAGCTAAAACGCGATCTGGCGATGTATCAATACCGTCTCTAAAATTCAATTTCCATATTTTCACACGGTTATCTTCCCCGAGCGACACAACTGCGTCGGACCCGTCAGCAAGCCTGATTGCTTTGCAATCTTTCACATACCCTTTATGGGCCAATCTTCTAGCCATGTGGTCTCCCTCGGACAGACGTGGGGCGGTTCGTGAACTTTCCTCTCCCTCCCACATCTTCTTTTTATCAGACAGATAATCGGCTGGGACCCAAGATTGGCGCCCGTCCCCGCCCTCGCGGTAATGGTCTGCAAGCCTTTTGTCTCCTGCAGAGCTGTAGAAAGTGCGTTCCTCGCATGATGCCAATGCATCGCTGCAATCTACGAACGGTTTCCACGTGCGGCAATCAAAAATTCTCAACCAGCCACCAACATTCTCCGTCGTCCCAGAAAACGAGTCGTGGCACACGCCACCGCCAGCAGCTAACCAAGAATTGCCCGTGTTAGCTCCATCGCCCCAACACATTGTTAATACCGGTGCATTGCACTGCAACTTTTTTACTTTTCCACCGTTTGCTGCGCGAATGTCCCATATTATAACGCATTCATCATCGCTACCGGTCGCGAGTACCCCTGCGGACCCGCACCCTTGGTTCCACTTAACACATCGAACAGTGTGAGCATGGGAATCTAATACTTGTAAAGGTTTCGCAGAGCTGCTCGCATCCCAAATGTTTACGATCGAATCTGCAGATCCCGATGCAAGCTTTAGAAGCCCACTTTCGTGCGATAAATCGCAGCTAGTGATAGAATCTCTATGCCCTGCATTTTCTTCACAAATATCTGCGCCTTCAAATGTTTCCAAGCAAAACCATTTGTTCGGCGTATCTGTTGTATATGACCAAAGTCGCAAAGATTTATCACGAGAACCAGACACTATAAATGGCGGCTTTAAACCTTCCATGCCGCTTGAAAGCCCAGGCGGTTGGCTACAAAGACACGTTACCCAATCCTTATGCCCCCTCAAAGATTGTATTTTCTTCCATGACGACACTATTTCTGCCTCTGATTCTTCCGGTTTGCCCCCTACGGTGAAATTCAGAAACTTCTTGTAGTATTTCTTCAGAAAAGATTTGCTGGTTTTGCCGTCGGGTGACGTCCTCTCGTATACTTTTTGCCATATGTCTATAGTATTTCTTCGTCCCCCAGTAGCCATTACAGGACAAGTCACGCAATCAATATGTGACCCTAATCTAGCTGCTCCATAGCCTTTGTTGAATGCAGTTATTGCCATCAAACCCCCATCGGTCTTGTAAGACGCCCCACTTGTGTATGCGTACAGAGGCGATTCGGCCATTGAACTAGTAGAAGCAATCGAGGGACTACTAGTGGGAAAAAAAAATATGCTTTCCGCCATTCCCTCTGCATTTTTAGGCGAGCCGACAGCGATAACCGTGTCTGTCCAGGGCATATGTTCCTCTGAAATAATGGTCGTTGCCATCGCGGAGCCTTCTGCATTCTCTTTAACGGGTTCCACCGCTTTTGCGACCGTAGTCGGCAGCGCCTCTGTGTTCTCCCCGTTCGGTTCTACACCTTTGGCAACTATAACAACGGGAACACTGTTAGTCTGTGGCAAAGTTGTGTTCTCGGCTGCATCTCCACCGTGCGCTTCCGTGCGAGCAAATTGCACTTTCCCTTCCAAACCTATTAACTGAAGCGTTTCTGCTGCAGATCGCAGTGGCACGGACTTCCGCTTAACTTTTTCTATAACGAACGTATCGTTTATTTCTCGAGAGGATTCCGACGTTTTTGTTTCCTGGTCTACAAACGATTTTACAGCACGGCATTGGGCCCTGTACAAATCCTCCGATCCCCAGAGCTGCATCATGGAAAAAAGGCCGCAAAGGCTTATGCTCGGTGCTAACATGCATATACTCAAAATTCTGGCATTAGTGACTGAATTGGATGATTTCCATTGATAGGTTGATAACTTTGCGTGGCCTTCTGTGAAGATCCCATACACTGATTTAAAATAGTACCCATCGTCATTGTTTTTTTGCAAGGCCCCTGCAGGAATCGAAAGTCCCAAACTGCTACCTAAGAGTTCTGACAACTTAATTAGAGATTTTGAAATTGAAGGAATTAAATATGTGCTCACAGTCGGCTGCCAAGACTTTATCAATAGGCACTTTACCCCTAACTCTGTCATGTTTATTCTCATCCGGGTTTGGGACGTGTTTTCCTCCTCATCATGAGCCGTTGTGCTTCTTTGGAAAGGCGGCACACTCATAATATTGTTTTGGAAATGTAAGATGACCCGCTCTACTGTGGCTTTCTTCAGAGTCTTATACATGGGGCTCGTTTTGGACTGTGCGACTTTATCGAAATCTGTGGACTGCCTGTGCACTAGGTGGCAAAATAGACGAAACGTTGATAATCTGGCAGCAAACAATATTGGCAACTGTTTTAGAACTGCTTTGTAATGTAGCCGATTACCCTTAGGTCGTCTTTTACCCGCTCCCAAACAAAATTGTCAAGCAGAGGAGAGTCCTGTTTCACAGTTAGTCGAAGCCTACGTGTGCACTCTTTAAACAAAAACGCTTTCGCAACCGTTCTCTCCGTCCGGCATTGGCTTGTCGTCGAGCTGCTTTTTTTCCCCTTGTCAAGGGGCCCTGTCTGGTCTGCTGCGCGCTTGCTTAACAAATTTAATTTGGTGTCATTGTCCTCTGCGATAACTTCTTCGTCATCGGAGGAGGAAAATATATGCTCATAGCTGATGACATCTTCGAAACCCTCAATCTCGTCCGTCAAGGTCTTCAATAAGGGAAACTCGGCAACCTCCTTGCTCTGGCTCCCGACGACTGCATTTTGGCCAGATTTCTTGAAAGACTTTATTCTCCTCGCTACTAATTTGCGCCTATTTTTATGCTCCTCTTCCTCCGTCTCAAAAGTTCCCATTTTTGAAAGTGTCCGTTTCAAATTGGTGTCAACAACGCTGGACGCCGTCGCCGAGGCCGCGCCGTCGCTTTGACTCGCTGCTGTAACTGCCTCTTCATCGACAGTAAGTAAGGAAGTCATAAAATAAGTTCTGATATAACTTTACCCGCTCCTTCCGGTTCTTTATGTAAATAAACACCTCTTTTTAAGTAGAAATAAGTATAAAATCCTATATGTAAATAAACACCTCTTCTTAAGTAGAAATAATTATAAAAGCCAGTCTTCTTACAAAATTCTACTTTTCATTTTTCAGTTTCAAAGTTGGGCAAAAAAGAAAAAGCAAAACATCACGCACAATCGGTGGTACGAACGGAAGAGGAAGAAATAGAAAAAAACAAATGCCCAATGATATGCTTATGTGTTACGTAGATTTTCCTATCCAAATACATTATTAGAATATACAAAACGAAAAATAAAATGGCATGCTATTGATGATGAAGTTAGTGGTTAAAATATTTTAAATGCTGCTGCGACATCATCATCGTATGACACAGCGTAACCCAACTACGGTACCGGTACCGGACGTACAAATGACAAAGGAAGCGCGAAGGGCGAAGGGGGCGTTTGTTGTTGTTGATGTTTAAGGAATTTGGTAAAATCACTTTTCAATTTTTTAAACAAAAGAAG
>LT642346.1:0-21937 GCA_900128585.1 Stramenopiles sp. TOSAG23-3 | reverse complement strand
GAGGGTGGGTAAAGGGGAGAAAGGAGAGGAGAGCCTAAAAACCATTTTGAAATGTGAGAGTTCTTTTACGATTTCTTTAAAATTTGTTCTTTAAAAATACACCTCAGATGATACGTAAGTAGTATTGAATTTATAAACCTGTTCATGGATGATCCAAGTAATGTATATGCAATGTGTGTTTACTTAATTCTTTTTTACGAACTCTGTGGTGCGCGCCCGTGCGTGGAATCCGTCCACGCGCGGTGGTTTGCCTACGCCTCCTGCAGTTTAGTTACAATGTAGGAGGACGGGTCCTCTGGGCGTTCCTTCACTAGCCCTGATATCAAGTCTTTGAAGAAGCTCTTCAAGCCTTTCTCTTCCGAGTACGCGTCGCTGAGTTGCCGGTTGATGCCCGCACTCTCGCAGTTTCCCGTTTGCAAAAAGGACACAATAAACGCTTTGTGGTCGTCGGGGCGTGCAAGCAACAGTGCTCGCATCAGCCTCTCCGACAACCCTTGAAGGTCTTTCGCTACAATGTACGCACGTGCTTCGTCCGCTGTTGTTGGTTTTCCCATGGTGAAGAACAGAAGCGTTCGTCTGTTGTGCGCTGGTTAAAGCTTTGCTGTATGTATATTGATGTTATGGCCGAACAACGATTGAAAGCTAAGCGTTCAGTTTGTTCAATTAATTGGCCGGTTCGTGGATGTTGGAGGATATCGGTAAACGGTAAGCAATCAACTCTTCGTGGTGGCTATACAATTCGTCCAATATGATTTAAATATTAGAATATAAAAAGAAACGAAGCGAGACGGAAGTAGATCAGCCAGAGGTTAAATCTTAAGAAAGAGAAAAGAAAGAAAAGAGAGGGAAAGACTAAAGTTTCAATTTTGTATTTCTCCTTCTTCTTCTTCTGTGATATTTATTGCCGGCGCGCAAGAAGAAGAAGAATTAAAAGAAGAAGAAGAAGAAGAAAGAAGAAGAAAAGGAAAAAGAAAGAAAGAAAGAAGAAAGAAGAAGAAAAGGAAAAAGAAAGAAAGAAAGAAAGAAGAAAGAAGAAGAAGAAAGAAGAAGAAAAGGAAAAAGAAAGAAAGAAAGAAAGAAGAAAGAAGAGAAGAAGAAGAAGAAGAAGAAGAAGAAAGAAAGAAAGAAAAAGGAAGAAGAAAAGGAAGAAGAAAAGGAAGAAGAAAAAGAAGAAGAAGAAGAAAAGGAAAAAAAAGGAAGAAGAAAAGGAAGAAGAAAAAGAAGAAGAAAGAAGAAACGGTTATTAATGCTGTATCTATGTAATCTTTATCAAATACCATCTCCTACATCAATATTCAATATTCAATATACCTTCTTCTTTATTTAAATTTTAAATTCCCATAGTTATCCTACTGTTTATGTTTAGTTATTAAGAAAACAAATGCGCGAAGATATTCCAGTGTCATTTTGTTTTTTAAATCCTTAATTATTATAGTGTATACTCTGTGTATGTAATTATAATTTCAACGCTGTCCTTTGTAATATTCAAATTATAATTTACGTTGAACGTTTGTTTCAATGCTATGTGCCTGTTAAATTGATTCAAATTTAACCTTTGCCTAAAGAATCCTTTGGTATACCTATATTATTATATTTGTAGAAGGATCATACCAAAGAAATAAAACGGTATTGGAACGAATCCTTTACTACAGCTATGTTGATATATTAGTAATATAAACATAGCACAGGGGATCAATGAAATTGATACAATGCTTATGCTATTCTTATCTTACTGTATTATTAGGAGGAACATAGCATAGAAATCCGTTTGAGTTGGAGTTCTCGTTTGATAAATAAGGAATATTATATTTTAATATAAAAGAACTTTTTATCTGAACTTTTTTCTCATAGTAATACGTTATTAGTTTTGATACATATAATTGTTTTATTATTCGTAGTGTATTGCCTATTAATTCATTGCATTAATATAATAATACATTCAGTATCATTGTATTTCTTATGAGTAGAATAAATAAATTCCTGAAATTTAAGAAGAAGAAAATGAACATTTTTGGAAGAAATGAAAGAACTTTGCTTCTTTCTTCCTTCCTCAAAAATCAAAGAAAAAAAAAGAGAAGAAAGAAAGATAGAAAGAAAGAAAGAAAGAAAGAAAGAATGAATGAATGAATGAATGAAAGAAAGAAAGAATGAAAGAAGCAATTATACTGTAGTAGAATTGTACTCTATTTTACAGTTGGGACATCATCTTGGCGTGTTTGTTTTTGTTTTTACACCGTTCGTTTGATTTATTCCCAAACGATCTGAAAGTATATTGCGTATTTCTCTACCTCTTTCTTTTGTTGATTTATTACTATTATAATGTCGGGTGAAAACGATGAGAGTTCAGACGATTGGCAGATTATGTGGGGGGCAAAGGTTCGTATGCCTTGTGATATGCCAGACCATATGTTGAAAGTATGCATCAAAGAAATCGGTAGTGCATTGGAAGGCGCTGACTTCGAAGAGGAGGGCGTGGAAATTGCAGAAAAGGTCAAACGGAAGTTCGACGAAAGCTGGGGGCCCTCGTGGCACGTTGTCATTGGAAAAAACTTCGGTTGCTACTGCACGCACGAGAGCAAGTGTTTTGTATATTTTTACTTTGGTGACAAGGCCTGCATGGTGTTCAAAGCTGGGGCCAGCAGTTCGTAATTCATTGAAAGGAGGAAGGGGCGTGGAGGAAAGGGAGGGAGAACGAGAGATGGAGAACGGGGGAACGCCCCCCCGTAGGACGGGCCTGGCGGCGGAGGGAACCCTCGTTCTCTCAGACCCGTCTGCTGCCTTTTCCCTCTCGGCATTTGGGCGAAGGGAAGGGAAAGACGCCTTTCCCTGCCTGCCTGCCTGCCTGCTTCTGTCACAAAAATTAATACGAAGTACATACTATTTAAATTGTTTTGCGTTTAATTCAAGACAAGGCACCTTTTTAAATGCAAAGTGCGTCACTTAATAACTTAACGACGATTATATCCACATGCAGTGTAAGTTTAACATAATTTAGAAGTTTTAAACTGAATTCAATTTGGTGCCATGCACCGGCTCCCGTGTCATCCACCCCATCTTACAACAAAAATGCCTGTGCCCTTCGCTTGTACTTATTTTCGTTTTATTTACTAAACTCAAAATAAAATATCATAAAATATTCCCTTTATCGTGCACCCAGTACTCAGTACATCGCAGCGTCCTCGAACTTTCCGCCCGCGCCGTACCCGCCCCCCACCAGAAAGTCGTCCTCCTCGTCCTCGCTCAGCCCGACCATTTGGACCATCTCGTGGCGCCCGAGGCTCCCCACGTTCCACTGGCCGCTGTCGTCCAAATCCTCGCTGTCCTGCCCCCCGTGGGAGTCGTCCGAGTGGGACATCCGGAAGCGTTGGCCCTCGTCCCCCTCGATCGCCTCCATGTCCTTCTCGTTCGCCCACCGAAGCCACTCCTGGTTGTGCATCTTGTACCGCTGCTCGCGGATCTTCCGCCCCAGCTCCCCCAGCCGCCGGACCACCGCCCGCCGCTTCTTGGACGGCTGCCGCCCCCGCCGCTCCCCGGACTTTCCCTCGTCGCCCGAGTCGTCCTCCGAGTCGGAGCGCTCGCTCCCAAATTCGTCATCGTCCGAATCGTCCATGTCCACCTCCACCTCCACGCGGTCGCGGTCCATGACGATGACCAGGATCTCGTCCGCGACCGCCCGGACCTCGTTGTTCCGGCGGTTCCCGAGGCAGCTGCAGACCGTGTCGATCGCGTTCGTGTCGTAGACCAGCGACTCGTACGTGTCGTCGTACGAGACGATCTGGAGGAATGCCCAGAGGGTCTGCAGGGCGATCTCGTCGTCGTCACGCTTCGCCCGCATGACGTCGTTGATGCTCTTGATGATTGGGGACCCGACCAGGACGCGCGCCGCCTCGTGCTCGGTCGCGAACGCCCCGACGAGCTGGATGATCACCAGCACGATGTCGTCCTGGGACATCCCCGGGACCAGCTGGCGCTGCAAAAATTCGACCATCTGGAACTTGACGATCAAGTCCGCAAACGTGACGCCCGGGGGCAGGTCGTTCGCCGTCAGGTTGGCCATAGTCCCCAGCGCCTCCAGGAGCAGGTCCGCGTTCTCCGTCGCGGCCTGCTTGCACAGCTTGAAGAGGTCGTTCACGTACGGGGCCCAGAGGCTGGGCTTGCCCCGGCGGCGGTCCCCGGCGTCGCCCGTCTTCCCCTCCCGGTCCTTCCGCCGGCGGTCCTTGTTCCCCTCCCCCGGGCGGACCCGGGCCTTCGAGGAGGCATTGTCCGCGTCGCAGGTCTTGTCGTACGTGTACTGGCTGACGTTCCGGAGGACCTTCATCAGCAGCACGTCCCGGTACCGAAGGACGCGGTGGAACAGCTTCTTCAGGCCGCCGTCCTTGCACAGCAGCTCCGCGTTCCGGGCGTTGTGGCTCAGGTTGATCGTGAGCGCGACGAGCTCGATCGGAATCTTGCTGTTCGGGAAGTTGACGAGGAGCTGCATGGTGATCGGGATCGAGTCCGTGTACGTGAACATGCTCTTGCACCGGTCGTCCATCGACAGATGGTACAGGATCTTGAGCGAGATCTGGCGGAAGGGGGCGTGCTTCAGGAGGTCGACCATCTTCGGGATCAGGCTGCTCTTCACCATCTGGTCCCGGAGGTTCCCGTCGAAGGACAGGTTCAGCAACAGCCGGCAGACGGACTGCATGAGCGCCTTGTTGCTGCACGGGATGAACTTGACGAGCTTCGGGACGACGCCTGCCTCCACCATTCGGTTCTTGTTCTCCTCGAATATGCTGAGCTTCTTCAAAAAGTTGACGCTAAGGATCAAAAGCTCCGCGTTCGTCCGGTCCAGCACGGCCGAGAGGAACTCGACGCACTTGCGCTTCACCACCTTCCGCTCGATCTGGACGTCCTCCGCAATGTTCATGAGGATGTGGAAGCAAACGAACAGGAGCTTGTCCTGCTTCTTAATGAACTGGCGGACCTTGCTGCGCTCCCTCTCGATGTCGATCCGGCGCTCCCGCTCCTTGCTCTTGCCCCGCTGGGAGGAGTCCTCGCCCCCCCCGCTGCTCTTTCCCTCCGACCCGCCCCGGCGCTTCCGGGACGACTTCTTCCGCCCGCTCTGCAGGGCCGCCCACAGCTCCGCCGGGACCTCCTCGCCCCGGCCCTGGAGGGCCGCGATCCGCGTCATCGTCTGCATCTCCTTCATCCGAAGGGCGTAACGCTTGATCTCCAGCTCGATCACCCGCATCGTCTCGTTCCCGATGCGGTTGGTCAGGAGGGCCCCGTGGAGCTGGGAAAAGTTGGAAAAACTGAAAAAGATGTACATCAGGTTCACCACCAGGTCCATGCTCCGCTTGTAGTCTTCCTTCAGCACCCGCGAGAGCGCCCCCATCAGCGACTCGTTCTGGATCAGCGCCTCCAAGTTCCCCGCGTGCTTCGCCAGCTCCAAGATCATCGCCGTCCCCTTGACCTTTTCCTTCATGTCGTCGTCGTACAACTTCTCCATGTAGTCGTCGATTTTGTCCAGGGTCGCCGTCTCCAGGGGCGGGCCGGACGCGTCCCCGCGCCCCTTGTCCATGCCGCCGCCCGAGCCGTCGCGGTCCCGGTCGCGGTCCCGGTCGCGGTCCCGGCTGCTCTTCTTGCTCTTCCGGCGCTTCTCCTTCCGGGCACGCCGCTCCCCCCCGTTCGCCTCCGACATGGAGTGCTGCTGGAGTTTGTACAACAACTCCTCGACCAGCGGGAGCTTGGAGTCGTGAATTAGTGTGCACGACTCGACTATTTCCTCCGCCAAAAGCGGCACGTTCGTGTTCTCGTTCAACGTCTTCAAACGGATACGTTTCGTAAGCGCCTTCTTCTCCACCTGCATTGCTTCACCCCGGTCCCCAAGAACCGTAGCTTCAACCTCATAATGCACAATCAGCGCCCTCAATTCAAAATCGGCTTCAATCTTCCCTGCCTTCACCTTTCGTTTCATATAACGGGGCTCCGCCTCGCCGCTGTAGTTCTCGTGCAGCGCCGCCATGTATAATGGTTACGGTATTATACAAAAAAGTTAACAACGTACTACTATTAATCCTAAAATGTCAATTGGAGGTTGCAGATTGAAAATAACAAGTAACGCGAACACAACAATGAAAACGTAGAGCCCAATTTCTATTCCAATTCCAATTCCAAATATCAAATTCAATTTGAAAAAGGATCCATAATTGAAGAATTGGGATTCTTCTTGAAAAAAAATAACTGAAAATTCAAAATAAAAAAAGAATAGCATCAAAATAGTACAGGTATGATTAGTATAAACACAGCACAGAAATTATGGGAGTTGAGATGGTCACAATGCTGTAGGAGTGTTGTGTTCAAATTTTACAGGGGATAGCATTGGTAAGGTGAATTCATGAAATTAAAGAGAATAGTAATTTTATGTACTTAATTTGATAGGGGTTTTATTTTTGTGAAAAATCGAAGAAGAAACTATATTTTCTTTTTTTTTTTTCTTTTTTCTTTTCTTCTTTTCTTTTCTTCTTTTCTTTTTTTTTTTTTTTTTCTTTTCTCTTTTCTTTTCTTTACTTCGTTTCTTTTCTTCGTTTCTTCTTTTCTTCGTTTCTTTTCTCTTTTCTTTTCTCTTTTCTTTTCTTTCTTTTTTGTTTGGAAGAAAAGTCTCTGCGATGGATCTGTGATCTGTGGGCATTCACAGTACACTAATAACAACTATTATACTTCCAGTGAAAAGAAGAAGTGTTTGTTTCTTCTAGATGAATATTAATACAGTATTGTAGTTGATCCAACAACAAAAAGGAAAGTTTAATCAGTTGTTGTGTTGATGTGGAGATCAGATATAATACGAGAGAGAGAGAGAGAGAAGAGAGAGAGAGAGAGAGAAGAGAGAGAGAGAGAGGAAGGCACAAGTTAGTTCCAAAACCAAAAATAAAACCAAGGAAGTGGCGAACAACTGAAGAATAAATATCCCTTCGGATAAATAAGTATTAATAACATACATACCAAACTCGTAATCGTATCCCAGGATGATTCCCAGGATGGTGTTTTAATCTTTTACTTAGTCGTCTACGTAGTTATAGTTACAGTTATAATGGGACATGAAACCTGCCCGATCGATGAAAGAATAGAGGAAGAGCAACAACATTACATTACATTACTTTTACATTTTGGATTTCGATTTGGATTTCGATTTGGATCTTTTTATTTTTGGATGGTGCTGCACCTATATATAATATCTAACAAAGAAAGAAGGAAATTTTACCTATCATATCGTCTTATTGTCATATTGTACTTATAATATCGAAGAAAAGAGAAGAAGTTGTTTTTCCGTTGTCTGGAATGATAATGTTGTTGGTCTATAATTTATATTCTACGTATTTACACATTAAACATTGTTGTAGTTGCTGTAATTCGTCGATCAAGATGTTTTCTACTTTTTTTTAACAAAGAAGCTGCTGTCTTTATATAGTATTATAATATAAGAAAGACAACCACAGCAGAGAAGAAGAAGAAGATTTATTGGTTGAGACCAACCCGGCAGATAGTTCTTCCACTGCCCCGCCCCTTCTTGTCCCTGAATGTTGTCCCCCTTCTTGTCCCTGAACGTTGTCCTTTGCCACACACGACAAGCAACACGCTACACTCGCCCACGATTCATTTATTTCTGGTTATAGTCGCGCACGGGACCTGTCCGAGTAGAACGAACGAACCCGAATCCGAACAAGAAAAACTATAAAAAAAAGTGAGCAACACACCGGACGCTTCTTTTCGCTACACTACTATGGGTTGCGTACAAAGCACCAACACGGTCGCTGCCGGGACTCGCTCCGACTCCATCAAACGCGTCGAGTCTGGCGAGCAGCAGGCCCAAAGAAAGTTAAAAGAGAGGAAGGACAAGACCCGTGGGATGCAGCTTATAGGACAAGGGCTCCCTCCCGACTTTCAGTACAAAGCGTACCCGAAGACGCCCAAACAGACCGAATACATTCGCTCCCAGCTGCAGAAGAGTGATATTTTGAAGGAGCTAGGAGGGCAACAGCTGACGCAGGTCGTCAATGCGTTCGAAAACGTCGAGTTCAAGAACGGGCAAGAGATCATTCGCCAGGGCGACACGAAAGCCGACTACGCCTACATCTTGCAGTCTGGGGAAGCCCACGTCTTTGTGAACGGCAGGGACGTCTTCCACTACTGCGGCGAAGGCATGTTCGGGGACGTGGCCCTCTACATGGCAAAGCCAAGAAACGCAACCATCAAGGCCATGACCAAGTGCTCGTGCTGGCGAATCGACCGACTGACGTTCCAGTTCACAGTCACCCACGGGTACAAGAAGGAAGGGGAGCGGATCGTCCGGGCGCTACGAACCTGCAACATGTTCCAAAACCTTTCGGAGAACCTGCTCCTGAAGCTGGCGTCCTGCTCCGTCGAGGCCAGCTTCGACAAAGGGACCACGATCGTCAAGAAGGGGGAGTCGGGTCCCAACGCGACGACGTTCTACTTCCTGACCTCCGGGACCATCGAGTTCAGCGAGCTCGCCGGCGGTGGCGACAACACGTCGCGGATCACCCCGGGCTCCGAACTGAACTATTTTGGGGAGCGGGCCCTCATCACCAACGAGCCGCGCGCGGCGACGGCCACGGCGGTGACGAACGCAACGTGCATCACACTGGACAAGAAAGACTTGCTGAAGCACTTAGGAAACTTGCAAGAAGTCATGGAGCTTAACTTTCGGCGCAGGTTTCTCGCCGAAATTGAGTTCTTCAACGGCATGAGTACCAGGCACCGTGCCAAGGTTTTCCCAGCCTTTAGCCAAAAGATGTTTCGAAAGGGGGACGCGATCATCACCGAGGGGGACGTCGGGTCGGAGTTTTACATTATCCGGGACGGAAAGGTTCAAGTGTCGTCTGCGGCCGCGGGGAACATTGCCGTCCTCGAGGCGGGAAAACCCTTCGGGGAGGGCGCCCTGGAAGATGGCAGCACCGGAAAGCGAGGCGCCACCGTGACGTGCATGGAGAGCACGGAAGTCTACTACCTGACCAAGCAAGAGTTTGTCCGCCACATCGGTGGGCCGTACAAGCAAGTGCTGGAGATGGAAAAGAAACGGAGGGAGAAGGCCAAAAATGAAAGGGAGCGAGGGAAGTTGATCAAGTTTGGCGACTTGAAAGAGATCGCGATGCTGGGGGCGGGGACATTTGGTCGGGTGGCGTTGGTCAAAGACAAGGCCTCCGGCGAAACCTTCGCGCTCAAGCGCATGCAAAAGGCCAAAATCGTCGAGTTTAGGCAGCAAAAGAACGTGCAGAACGAGCGGGACATCATGGTCCAAGCCGACCACCCCTTCATCCTGAAACTGGTGAACACCTACCAAGACAACTCTTGCGTGTACATGCTTCTAGAGAAGTGCATGGGGGGCGAGCTGTTCACCTTCTTGCACTGCCGCAACCGCACCAAAGGGCTGACGGTGAAGGACACTAGGTTCTACGGCGCCTGCGTCCTCGACGGGCTTGCCTTCTTGCACGAAAAGCACATCTGCTTCCGAGACCTGAAGCCAGAGAACCTTCTTATCGACAGCGACGGGTATGGGAAGATCATCGACTTTGGGTTTGCAAAAGTCATCATGGGGCGATCGTACACCCTCTGTGGCACGCCCGAGTACCTCTCTCCAGAGCTCGTGACCAGCAAAGGGCACTCGAAGGGCGTCGACTACTGGGCCCTTGGCGTCCTAATGTTTGAAATGCTCTTCCTCTACTCGCCGTTCTGCGGACCAGACCAGGACCCCAACCAACACCAGCAAATCCTACGAAACATTGTCAAAGGGAAATTTGTCAACCCAGGACGGGGGGACAAGGCGGAAAGCAGCAAGATCGGAAAGCTCATCAGCCTCATGCTGCAGAAAGACGAAAGGAAGCGCGGGGGTTGCATGAAAGAAGGCGCCGAGCAGCTCAAGAGAGACATGGAGAACATGATTCCAAAGTCGCCCTTCCAATTCGCTGCCCTCCTCACGAAGGACTACGTAGCGCCGTGGAAGCCTCCGCTCAAGGGGGAAGATGACCACACCAACTTCGACCCGTACGATGACGACGATGATATTCAACCATACGTTGGAACAAGGTTTGAAGACAAATCTGGGTGGGACAAGGACTTTTGAGAGAAGATAGTTTTGCCGCAGTTTACGAACGTTAATAAAATTTAGAGCCCCTACCTAATTTATTATTCTCAGAACTACCCTTTCCTCCGTTTAGATTACACGTAAGATTTTTGTTTAAAATTAGTTTTAATTGTGAACAAACCTGGCATGGAAAAGTTTCTCCTCTCATAAAAAAGAAATTAGTTGGAAACCTCTGTGGAACCGTTCGTGAAGATAGTCTTCGCTTCGTTGTTCTTTTGGTTGCAAAACTACATTAGCAAGACTGGTAACTCAAAAGCTTTCGAGGGTGAACGTTTGGGTTTCAACGTTGGAGATGCCTTCGATCTTTTCCAGCGCAGCCAGAAACTCCTTTTCGACGGTGAACGAACTTTCCTCCCAGCCACCAAAGCCTGCCGCGTTCAGTTTAGTTATGATTTTAAAGTCAAAACAACCGCCGCAAACTACCCGTTGCAGAGATACGAAACCATCCAAGGCCTTCAACTTCTCCACATAGGTTTCGAATAATTTCTGTGCCTCCTGCAAGGCTTTCTTGTCGTTATCTGGAGAATACTTGCATCGCCACTCTCTCGCTATGTTGTCGAAATTGACCCCTGGGCAAACGGATGGCATGGTGAATATTACGTGCGTGTGTTTATGGAATTGCTGTTCGGTGAATCTTCTGGGATACTTGTTTCTCTTTTTCTGTCTGGCATCCACAGCACACTTGACTCATCCCTAAACCCTTCATGATTTCCCCTTACCATTGTTGAAAAAGTAACCCGGTAGGTACGCATGTTAATAAAAAATTACATTTATAATTCCTTCGACGAAGTTCCACCACCACCCACCACCCACGCTCTTCTTCCTTTCTTCCTCTCTTCTTCTTTTTCCCCTTTAACAACACCATCACCACAGCAGGTGATATTTGATTAATAGCAAAAAAAATTCGGAAAGAAAAAAAAGATATAAAATTATTTTGTTGTTGTCGTCGTAGTCTAATACTGCACAAATTCATTTGCTCTAAATATTATTTGATTATTAATAATTGTTGTAGTGCAACGTACTATAGTGTTTCTAATTGACTGTCGGCGTCGCCTCGTTCTCGTCGTGCATCCCGCCCAAACTACGAAGTCTATAAATCTCACTCAACAGTCTACGGAAAGAAATCCACGCCGCGTTGACGTTGTCCATGGTCGTGTCTTGCTCCGCGTACGTAATTGCAGTCCGGACGTCTTCCAACTGATCCCGGGCCCCGGCGACGTCGACGTCGGTCACGGTCCTGGACTTCTTTGCGCGGCCCCCGGCCTTCGTCATCGACGGTGGGGCAGGGACGGCGATTCCGTCTAAATCGTCCAACGTGTTCGGTATGGACGAGTTGTATGGGCGCCATGCCTGGTCCAGAAGACTGAGCATTTGGTTCGGGTCGGTCTTGGGGATAGTGAGTCCCTTTGCCGAACCTTTCGTGTGCCACTCCGTCGTCGTGTCCATCGCGCTCTTTTTCGCACTCGCCTCGTACGCTTTCTTCACCATGGCCATCTCGTCGATGGACCGTGCCGCGCGCGAGTCCATGTCGAACTCGGACGAGTGCACTTGCATGCCGAACTCTTGAACCACATAAACGAATGCGTCGACGTCGATTCCCTCAGTGTTGTTCCTTTCTCGGGACTGGTTGACCGCTTGCCGATACATGACAGTGATGAGCTCGTCGCTGAAGTCCGGCGGCAACCGCACGTGCTTGCCCTTCATCAACCCGAAGAACTCGTCGAAGGTGAGCACATTGTCCAAGTCGATGTCGCCTGCCCGAAACAGTTTTCGCAAATCGACCTCCCGGGTCTCCTGCAAAGTAGCCCATTGGTTCAACAGCGCTAAGAACGCTTTGTCCGTGTCGACCGTTCCGTCGGAGCTGACGAGTTCGCGGATGCGCATGGTGATTATGGCCAACTTCTCTTGCGCCACGCCCAGGCCGTAATCCCCGCCGTCGCCACCCTCCCCGAATATGTTCCGTACGACCTCCGACACAACGTCCAACGGGACCGTGGACCGACCCTTGCCCACGTCCTCGGGCTTTCCGGGGAACAGGGTCCCACTCGGGGGCACTTTGCTGGACACGCACGCGCTGTTTACGCTGAGCAAGACGCGAAGGTAGAAGTCCAGCGCACCCTCGGTCTGCATCCAATCGTCCTGGGTCATGGTCGCCCCCATGAGCTGCGCGGCGGACTCCTCCTTCTTTGTCTCTTCCTGGTCCCCCGCCGCGTCCGCCTCCGCCCGCTCCAACTCCTTCGTCATCTGGCAAAATTTTGCAAAGGCCCGCACCCTCGGGTGGTCCTGGTAGTGGCGCCGGACGTTGAAGAACAGCTCATGCAGCTCGCGCTCGGCGATCCGGCGAACCCCAAACTTGTACAGGTAAAAGTCGTACAGGATTTCCCTCAGTGGCGTGCGCATCGTGTGGTTCCGGTCGGTGCGCGCGTCCTGGATGATCTTCTCCTGGAAGATCATGGAAATGCGACTTGTCAGCCACTGAACTGGCCGGGCCTTCAGACCATCCTTTGGCGGCGCGACGAACTCTTTGTCCATCAACGGCCGCATGCTCAGGGGAACCCCTTGGCTCCTGCTGAGGACTTTGCGCCACACCCTCTGGATGCGGATCGACGCCACCGTCTGCATCACACGGCGCAGCTTCATCGTGCCCGCGTCGTTCCTAAAGCTACGCGCGATCTGCTCCAAAAATGAAAGTTCCCTCTCCACGTGGTCCAGCGCGCCGATCCCGCGCTCTCCACGGTGCTCTCGCCGTTCCATGCGGTTGTACAGAATGTAGTCGAGGACCCGGCGCCAACTTGCCAGGGGCCTCCGCCCGTCCGGTGCCATCCCGCTGCCGCTTCTATCTAAGTCTTTCTGGAAGGCCGCGATAAGGGCAGAGAGGCGCGCTGCCCCTACCTGGTCCAGGTGAGTGTACGTTTCTTCAAGCGCAGGCTCGAAGAGCTTGCTGTGCTTTACGACTAGGGAGGCCAGGCGCGCCTGGTCCCGCTGGTTGAGCGCCCGGCCATGCTCCGGGTCGTCCGCGAGGGCGGTCTGGTCGACGTGGACGCTCTGCGGTCCGCTCTGGGCGGCCCCCACGTAGGGTGGCAGCCGCAGGCACTCGCTGAAAAACTGCCTCTTCTCGGCAGCCTGCATGAAGCTTTCGAAGGTCACCTCGTCCTCGCCGAGCTGGTGGGCGTCGCGGTACAGGGACGCCACGGTCGTTGCGGTCACCTTGCTGTGGAGCGACTCGACCATGGCGGCGAACTGCTGCATGTCTACGGCCGCGATCATCGGCGGGGCGTCCTCGTCCTCGTCGTCCTTCTGCCCGGGGTTCATCGCGGTCTGGAACATCAAGCGGATGGCCGCGCGCCGGTGGGCCTGCTCCTCCCGGTACTCCTGGAGAAGCCCGCGGAGCAGCCCCCCGACCTCCACGCACGCCGTCGTGATGCCAGAGAGCTTCTTCTGGGCCTCCTTCTCCTTCTTTCGCCGTGCCTTGCGCTCTTCGGGGTCCTCCTCCAACACGTCGACCTCCGCCTTGCCCTCGCCGCCCTCGTCGTCGTCCTCGCCGCCGTGCTCCATGCGGTACTCCGCCGTTTTGGTCAGCTCGACCGCGACGGCCTTCGACGTCAGGCGGCGGACGAGCGCCGTCTTCTCTTGCTTCGTGCTCTTCGACATGATCTCCTTCACGACCTTCTCCGCCGCGGCCACGGTGATGAATATCACGCGCGGGACCGCCCCCTCGGCCTCGTCGTCCTCCTCCTCGTCCGAGTCGTCCGGGGCGCCCTTGACGACGCTCCCGTCCCCACCGCCGATGCCTTTTCGCCCCGCCCGCTGGTCCTCGTCCCGCATCTGCATGACGTTGTTCGCCTCGATCAGGACGCCGCCCCAGTCGACGCCGCCCATCCCTTTGGTCCAGGCCTCGACGTCCACCACGCGAAGGCAGTGAAGGTAGAACGTGAGCTCATCCTCCCCGTACTTCTCGTCGAGGAAGTTGTAGAACAGCCTCATCTCGGGGAGCTCCCTTGCCAGGCGCTTCACGCCATAGTACAGACCCCAGCGGTCCTCGTCCGCTTCGGCGGTGATCTCGTCCCGCGTCTCGGCGGGCTTGCTCGCCAGGTTCTCCGCGCTCGGCTGGAACCACGAGTACACGAACTCGGGGAACCGGACGCGGAGGCGCCCGTTGCGGGTGGCCAGCGCGTCGTCCTTCATCTTGGCGCGAACGATCGCGCGGCCCACGCGCAGGACCCACTGCCTTGACCGTTCGGGCCGAAAGCCCATGAGGTTCGGCAGCAGGATCCTGTACCCGGCGCAGGGCAGGCGCTTCTTGACCTCACCGCCCAGCATCTGGTCGACGTCCTTGACGAGCGCCTCGACGCGCTTCACGTCGGCCGGAAGGGGCAGGCCGCTCGCGGTCGCCGCACCGCCCGCGGCGGGGGCCGTCGCCGCGCCCGCCTGGCCCGGGGCGGCCGTCCCGCTTGCGATCGCGAGCTCCACCGCGGACAGCCGCTCCCCTTCCTGGCGCATCAGGTCGGAGACCATGGCGTCCCGCTGGCCCAGCTCCTGCCGGATCTGCTCGAGCTCCTTGGACAGGCTCTGTATCTTGGACTCCTGCGCATCGCAGGTCTCCTGGAGCTGGTCGTTGACGCTCTTGAGGGGGCGAAGGATCACGAGCTCCTTCTCCCGCTCCGTCAGGCGCTTCTCCATGGTCGAGCAGGCGTCCCGCAGGTCGGCGACGCGCGCGTTGTCGGTGTCGCTGCGCATCTGGACAAAGATCCCGTTCAGGGTACGAAGGGTGTCGCTCATCTTGTCCTGCTGGGATCGGGACAGGTCCGCGCGCGCCTCGGCCTCGTCGACCAGCTCCTGCATCTCGGACCTCAGTTTCTCGAGCGCGACGGCCGTGGCGTTCTCCGCGTCCTTCTCCGCGCTCTGGTGGCGCTTCTCGAGCTCGACGAGGCGGCCCCGCAGCCGGTCGTTCTCGTCCTGCGACGCGTCGAGCAGCCGCAGGGCGCTGTGGAGGACGTCCTGCTGCCCGTTGTACGCGGACGCGTAGCGCTTCCGGAGCTGGGTCAGGGTCCGGCCCTGCTCCATGCAGGTGACCCCAATGTGTCCCTGGATCTCCCCGAACACCAGGTCGGTCCACTTCTGCTCGAAGACGCTCTGGACGAGGACGTCCCGCTCGTGGACGGTCGAGTTCCCCATCGGCGAGAGCCGGGTGAAGAGCCCGTCGACCTCCTGCCGAATGGCCATGATCTCCTGCTCGAACATGGCGCTGAGCTCGTCCCCGGCGCCCTTGAGGGCCTTCTTTAGCTCCTGCTCCGCGTTCTGGCCGTCCTCGCCCTCGCCGCCGGCGACGTTCCCGCCCCGGCTGCGCAGGCCGGCCGTGCGCCCGTACGACGCGATCGCCTTGAACTTGGCCTCTAGGGCAAGGATCTCCCGCCGCGTCGGCGGGATCTCCAGCGCCGTGCCGACCAGGCCCACGTACTGCCACGTCCCGTCCTGGGCCTTGGTGATCGCCAGGGGGGCGGGAGGCTCGGGGAGCTTCGCCCCGCTCCCCCGTGCCCCCCCCCCGATCTGCCCCGTAGACGCGCTCGAGAACATTCTCCCGTTCCTTCCCCCAGCGTAGTCCGCCCGGCCCGGGATGAGCTGCGCGGCGGAGGCCGCGTGGGCCATCTGCTCCTTCGGGCGCTGGGGCTTGTCCCCAACGAACAGGCTCGTCGGGGCCGCCCAGTTCCCCCGGGTCGGCAGGGCCGCGGCCGCGCTGATGAACGAGTCGTTCGACATGATGCTCCTCGTTCGGTCGACCGGGTCGTCCATCTCTGGGTTGTGAAACGTGGTTCCGCCGACGTGGGACAGGTGGGCGTACACCCTGTCCGCCGCGGACAGGTCGCCCCCCCGCCGCGAACGGAGGGACACCGCCGGCCCTCCCCGTCGCCCCCGGTTCGACGGCGCCGAACTCTCCCCGTCCTTCCCTCCCGGCGAAAGAATCGCAGACCCGGTCATCGACATGGACATGGAGTCCAACGAATCCTCCATCATATTATTCCCCGAACGCTGCCGTTGCGAACGAGACATTATTGCCACCAAACGAACGCAACCAAACGCTAACAAACGCGCAAAACGTAAACGTTTCCAACCTAAACCTAAACCAGCGACAAAAACAAAACCAGACAAAACAAAAAAACAAATTCAATCCGAAACTTCAAGAACTTCAATTTCAATCAATGCACTCAATTTTCTCCTTTTCGTTTCCTAACCTCTATAACAAACCATCCCCCTGGATACCCCACCCCCATTGGATTGTGGATTGGATTGGATCGGATCGGATCGGATCGGATTACATTTTACTTTCTTTTCTTTCTTTCTTTCTTTCTTCTTCTTTCTTTTCTTCTTTCCAACGGGGACACAGGACACAGAAAGGAAGAAAGGCAGAAAAGAAAGAAGGAACCAAAATATAATCATAATACATAATACATAAACAAATATTATTTATTAATATAATAATACTATCATTCATCTTATGTTTATTCATGTATAAAACATTTTAATGAATTGGCCGTTAGATTTTCGATGGTGTGTGTTAGGTGTTAGGGTTTTAATGGTGTTTAAAACCCTAACTCTAACTACGAGGTACGCGAAACGCGAAGAAAGAAGAAAGAAGAAAGAAGAAGAAAAGAAGGGTTTTTTTGCAGAAGAAGAAGATCGATTTAAAATTTTATTTATTATTTGAAATGAATTCTTTCTTTCTTTCGTCTGATTTCTAATACTATTTCTATGTATTATTTAATTATGTAAAAAATTAAATAAAAGAAAGAAGAAAGAAAGAAGAAGAAGAAGAAAAATTAAATGAAAGAAGAAAGAAGAAAGAAGAAAGAAAGAAAGAAGAAAGAAGAAGATAAAAAAAGAAGAAAGAAGAAAGAAGAAAGAAGAAAGAAGAAAGAAGAAAGAAGAAAGAAGAAAGAAGAAAGAAGAAAAAAGAAAAAAGAAAGAAGAAGAAAGAAAGAAAGAAGAAAGAAAGAAGAAGAAGAAGAAGAAGAAGAAGAAGAAGAAGAAACAAGAAGAAACAAGAAGAACACGCACAAATCATCAAATCAAATCAAAAAAGGAAGAAAGAGAAGAAAGGAATGAATGAATGAATGAATGAATCAAATCAAGATAAAGATCATAATTCATAATTCATTCACCTCTGCGATTTATCTTCAGAGGTTTGCTATAATTGATTCGTCTCTGTTATCGTCTTGTTCTTTCTTTCTTTCCTTCCATCCTTCGTCTTTTTGTGCACGGATTTACTTTTTGTTCATAAGCTTTTTTGTTTATAGGACGCAGCTTCCGTACTTGTTTGTAGATACGGGTGGTGATAGTAATAATAATTTAGCAGGGCGGTGACAACAACAACAAAACACACGCACGCACGCATTTAAACACAACGGCAATGGCACAAATCATCGTTCCTAGAAATTTCAAACTGCTCCAAGAGTACGAAGACGGGGAAAAGGGCAAAGGAATACAGGACCAGAACCACGCGAACTTTATTACTTATGGGATTGAATCGCCAGAGAACCCAGACTTGTTCCTGCACAAGTGGCATGCCATGATCATCGGTCCCCAGGGGGAACGCATGTGGTCCATTAAGATCTTTGCGACCGACCGGTACCCGTTCGAGGCCCCTAAGATCCAGTTTGTTACCAAAATCAACCTTCGGTGCGTCGACTCCAAGACTGGGCTCGTCAACGCCCGGGCCGTCCCAGAGATGAGCGGTGGGTGGAACCCTCAGAGCAGCACGATTGCGAGATGCCTCGTCGGCCTGAGAAAACAAATTTTGCAAATGGACTTTCGAAACCAACCCTCCCAAGACTCTGCCTTTGCAGACATCAACCTTGGATAAGACGGTCAAGTTATGGGAGGGAGGGAGAGCGTAAGCCATGTATAGGATTTGGTTTCAGTCAGTCCGTCCGTCCATCCTTCCCAGGAAGTTTTCAATAAAACAGAGTAGGTGTATCATTCGTTATACATATTTCTATATTTAAGAGTATAAATTCTTGGTGAGATAAAATGAGTGTTCAGTTACACAACGAGACGTAAAATTGACTCAAACCCTTCTTAATCTTACCGATTAATTTTACTCTCTTTACTGTTTAATAGAATTTACAAAAACATGCTTGGTGGCACCTAATGAAAAGCAAAAATGAATATATAATTTTTTTATTCACTCCTCTCAATCCTCAAATATTTCATCTCTCTCTCTATTCAAACTTATTTCCTTCTCCTCTGGGGAAAACCCCCTCGAACGCACCCCGTTCCCTGCCATGCCCTCTCTTTTCGTTTCAATCTGATTCAAACGAAGATACAAACACAAGAAGGAGACATGAAACAACCTGTTTCTTTCTTCAAAAATTGGCGATTTTCTTTCGCTCGGTCGCTCCCCGCTTTATTCGATCGCTTTTAAAAACAATATATCCCGCGTCACCGTTCAGTTCAGTCCGTCCGTCCGTCCGTTCGTCCGTCCGTGCTTCCACCTCCCACTTCTCCTTCTCAACCATTCCCTAACCACACCCACCCCCCCTACCTATACCTTCTCTATATTACACGCACGCCACACGTTCTCAATGGTCCTTTGCCATGACCGTTTCTATCACCAAGGAGAAGGCGGCAAACCCCAGGCACCCCATGCAAGCGGCATGAGGGCCGTGCTTTGCGGCAAGGACGGCCCCGGTGGCACACCCGGCGGCGCCGTGGTTCACAATATCGTGCTTTGCGCGCTGCCGTTCCAGCAAACATTCCGTTCCAGAGTATACCCCCGTCACCAAGGCGAAATTCTTCGACCAAGACGTCGACTTTCGCCGCATCGTTATCCCTGCCGCCCTGAACTCTTCCCGCCACGGACGGGACGGTGGCTCTGGGACCCCCGGCATTAGTATTGGCGGGGACATCGACTCCCACGAGGCGATCAACACGCCAAAAGCTAACCCAAGGCCCCACCCGACCGGTACACTCACTAAACCTTTCATAACGCAGGACTCCATGAACGACATTGGGTCCCTCGGGACGACGGGAGGCTGGGGCATCCAGTCTGGAATGTCCCGATACAACTGGTTCTGTGCATGGGACATGTTTAAATTCCCTTGTGGTGAACCGGGGGGTACTACACCCGTACCTGGCAAAGGCACAAAATTGGGCAACGGCGGTGGACCCCCTCCTCCAATCTCATTACTACTACCACTACTATTACTATTCTTGCTTTCGCCCTCCATAATCCTTTCCTTGCAATAAACTACAACTATGTAACTATATATACGAAAGGGGGAAAGCAAAGCAAAAACAACCAAAACAAAATGTTCGAATTGAATTGAATAGAGGATATATACGAATGAAAAAACAAAAACAAATACTTTTTCATTTCGTTTCGTTTTCTAAAAACTTTTTTAATAATTTTCTTTTTTTCTTTCTTTCGTTCTTTCATTCTCCTCCGATCATCCATCTTTAATCTAAAAGAGAATACAAATACAATCCTTCTAATATCTATGTACTTAAATCCTTAATTATGGTTTATTTTGTTCTATGCTATTTTTATGTTAATTAAATGAATGGTTTAGAATCATCGAGGAAGATTCGATTCGATTCAACTTTTCATAAAATTTATTCATAGGTATATTGTAGTTGTATTGTCTTTTAGAGAACGAAGAAATGAACGTTTTTAAGAGAAACACTTTTATATTTTAGTATTGTTTATTGTTTATAAGTATTTATATAAGCATATTTTAGATAGGGTATTCTTGTTGTTTGTTTTGTTTCAATGAGGAAGAATCTTCTCAAAGAAAGAAAGAAGAATCTTCTCAAAGATCGAATCGAATCGAATCGAAACGAATCGAATCGAATCGAAACGAATTGAAACGAATCGAAACGAAATTTAAAGAGGGTTTGGTGAACGTATGTTTGATCGTACGATTGCTTTTATTGTAGATTGGGTTGGGTACCACTATACTGAAATCAATCGATTTTTTGTTAACCCTTTGGCACCTTTTTATACATTTCCCTTTTGCACGTTTCGTTTCGTACCGTATTGGGCGATCGACCGAACGAACGAACGACCGAACTTCTCGCTTGCTCGTTTTTTTACCCACCGTTCTATACAGTATACATATATATATATATATATATCGTGGAAACATGGAGTTTGCAAACACGCTGAGAAAACAGGAGGGGGAAACGAACATTTTGAAACATTTGGTGGTGGACTCCGGTGCGATAATAAAGGCCGAAAGGCTGGAGCATTTGGCGGAGAATTTTTGGACCGTCCAGGAAGTCTTGGATGAAATTCGTGACTCAAAGTCGAGGCACGTTCTGGACACTTTGCCGTACAACTTGAAGACACGGGTGCCGTCCGGGGAGGCGATGAATGCCATCATGCAGTTCGCCCGAAAGACGGGGGACCTTAGAGGCCTGAGCGTCCCGGACACCAAAGTGTTGGCGCTGGCGTACATGTTAGAAAAGGAGGAGTGCGGGGGGGTCGATCATCTGCGGAAGGAACCCATGACGGTCGAGCGAATGCGTGCGGCCATGGCCAAGCCAGGGGCCCAGGAGAACGAGGAGACGGACGACGCCCCCGTCACGGCGAAGGCCGTCAGGGCCGGGGAAGCCGAGCCGCCGGTGACTGTCCCGGCCCCGGCGGAGGTTCCCGCCGAGGAAGGCCGAGGCGTGCCGCCGGGGCCTACGGCCGGGGCAAAGGCGCCGTTTTCCTACGCGTCCATGGCGTCGAAAAAGCCGGCCGAAGTCAAGGCCCCGGCAAAGCTCGCCGTCGTCTACGGCGCCGCGGAGCCGAAGACGGCCCCGGCCGTTGCCGTCGTGGAAACGCCTAGCGTGGCCCCCGCCGCGACGTCGGAGAAATCGAGCGACGCGCCGTACTCTTCCAGAATCCTGAACGCGCACAAGACGAGCATCGTGACCCAGCTGGTCGAAGGCGGCGAGGAGGAGGACGACGGGGTCGGGTGGATCGGGGAGCACAACTTGGCAGAGCTGGAGGGGGCGACGTGGGGGACGGCCGGGCGCCGCAGGAACAAAAACCGGCGGACGCCGCAGGCGTCCTCGAACGACGTCAACGCCGAAGCCAACGACCTGAACCGGGCCGTCGGGTGCGTCACGGTGGACTTTGCCATGCAAAACGTCCTGATGCAGATGGGCCTGGGCCTGTTCTCTATCCGCGGGGTCGCCATTCGAAGGCTAAAGCAGTGGGTCCTTCGCTGCATTGCGTGCTACAACATAACCTCAAAGATGGACAAAATGTTTTGCCCCCGATGCGGAAACGCAACGATGACAAAGCTGTCGGTCTACGTCGGGGACGACGGGAGCCTTCGGTACGGCTTCAAGAAGAATTACAAGATCAAGACGCGTGGGACCAAGTTCGCCATCGCAAAGACAAAGGGGGGGCGGCGGGACCAGGGCCTCCTGCTCCGGGAGGACCAGATGATGACTGGCCAGTGGCGAATGCAGGCAAAGAAGAAGGACAAGATGGAAAGCCTGTTCGGGGAAGACATTGGGAAGCAGTTCGGGTTGAACCAGTACGCCACCACAGGGCTCACCGTTGGGGTAGGCCGGCGGAACCCGAACGCTCAGCGGGGCCGAGAGCGCAGGGGGAAGAAGAAGAAGAACAAGAACGGAAGGTATTTCTAAGAGAGTGAGGGGGGGGGGTCAAAATGTCCGAAAATTAGGTTTATGACACAAAATCTGTACAAAAATTTAACGATTTCTTCAATATTTCATATCATCCGCAATTAACTTATAATACTTGCAAAGCTTTCGGCGTGTGGTGAAAACAATTTTATA
>LT642345.1:0-17426 GCA_900128585.1 Stramenopiles sp. TOSAG23-3 | reverse complement strand
CCTTGCCTTGCCTTGCGGTCGGTCGGTCGGTCGGTCCACTTTTGAATGTGTTTGTGAATAGTGATTAAAGACTTCGAGGAACAATTTATAACATCAATCAAGTTAATACAAGAAAACTAAATTTACAGTTGAATCCATTGGATAGATTCAGTTAACAAAATAACTTCAATTTCACGCAACAATGGGAGCAGCGGCTTCAAGTGCGATTCCAGGCCAAACTTTGCCACCACTGGCTTCTCCGCGGAAGTTCGGGGGCAAACCCAACCGGGAATCTATCATCGCCCAGGAGGAAATGTCGGCGGCAATTGATCCCCTTGCAAAAGCAAAGCTTTTCGATACAATTTCAAAATCGTACGTGATGGAGTTCAATCAGTTAGAGCGTGAACAGATGTCGCAGCGGGAAAAAGCCGCCTTCTTGGACCATTTGTACAGTGACTTGAAACGGTTGGCTGTACAAAACGTCCCAAGCAGCCAATGCACGTCTGAGTACCTGTCGCAGTTTTCTCCGAGAAAAATCGACACGAAAAAGCACGTAACCAAACGTTTCAGAGAGAAACCAGAAGAGCGAGAAACACCAAGGTTTAAAGAGGCTTACGAAGGGAAGCGAACCGCATTTATTCGTGGAGTTGGGGTGGCTGGGAAAGAAGGCAAGAGCGAAAAGTTGTTGCGTTTTCCTGGCAAGGGAGGTGGCATGGCCTTCCTGAAGAATGGCGACCTTGTGTTCGCGGACACAGACAACCATCGCATAGTCATAATCAGTGGAACTGGGGGCGAATTCCTTAGCTCTTTTGGGTCGTATGGAGCCGGAGACGGGCAGTTCAACGAACCGCGTGGGGTAGCAGTGTCTCAAGAAGGGTTGGTTGTGGTTGCTGATACAAACAACCACAGATTGCAAATTTTTACACGCGAAGGTGAATTTGTCAAGTCTATCGGGGCAAATGGAAACCGGTTGGGTGAGTTCGACTCTCCCCAAGGCGTGTCGATCAGCAAATACAACACCATTGCGGTTGCAGACACCGGCAACCACAGAGTTCAATTGATTCGCTTTGTCGACGGTCGCACTCAGCTCTCGTTTGGGGGGTACGGCAAAACGAAAGGTACGTTCGACACCCCCGTCGACGTCGCCTTCTGGAACGACGGTATGCTTGCAATTGCTGACTATGGCAACAATAGAGTGCAAATTCATTTTATGCTAGACGGTTCGTACGAGAGAACAATTGGTGAAGAATCGTTTGGGGTTCATGTTGATGGCACAGGTCCAACAAGTGTTGGTGTAGACAAGTATCAAAATCTGGCCGTGTGCGCCCCGCGTCTTCCGGCAAGCGAGTCGTGCGTGTTGATATACGATCGATTTGGAAATGGTATAGGCCAGCTTTTGCGAGGACGTTTGAGGTCGAAAAATATTTTCACCGTCGCCTGTGACCCGGACACTGTTGGGCCTGGTACGTACGCAATTGCAGATTCTGAAAACCATGTTGTCTACGTGTGCTAACATAAAAGAAAGAGTACTAGGGGTGTATCCTAATTAAAAAACACAAGAAAATTGGCTGTTGTTATTTAAGTAATTAAAATTTTAAAGTACTGCGAACTGAAATCTATCTTCGCTCTTTTTGTTTTAAAAACAAGAAAAATGGCTGTTAGGTTTTACTAATCGATATACCCTTGTCACTTAGTATTGACTATCATTCTCAGATGTACTCCATTTACTGATCTGAATCGGTAGATGGATTAACACAGCTTCCACATGACCCATAAATCAACTTCCTCATCCGGTGTTCCACTCGTAAACGGTTCATTCCTTGTGTGATCTTCAAAGCAGCGGCTTAATTGTTTTATGTTAGATTTAAAACAAGAAAATTGGCTGTTAGTCATTTATAATAAGTATCATGCTGTAGTATAAATAATGTTAAAACCCAATTATTTTATTGTTGAAAAAAAATGTGGGATTCTTCCGATTTTTCTGAGCGCGTATGAATATATTGGATTTTTAATTAGTTAGACTACCCCAAGTTAGTATCATAGTTACCCGCGATTTAACGTCTTTCTCTGCGCCCCCCTCGTCCACCCCGTCCGCCGCGGCCACCACGTCCACCTCGCCCTCCTCGACCGCCGCGCCGTCCCCGGCCACTATACTTCATTCGATCGCTCCCTTCGTGGGCATGCAGCAATCCTTGCAACAATGGGTCGGTTAACAAACATCCTACATGTTTGTTTCCAACCACACCATCGACTTCTGCTTCGGGTTTAAACTCAACTTCTACTAAGTGAAAACCAGTGGCCTCGTCAATTTGCTTCAACACACGAACTTTGCTGACAAGTGTGCGGGGGAGATTTACTGTAAATGCGCTACGAGTGGAGATGAATTTCCATTTCGGTTTTGAAGCAATGTCCATGATGAACACACCCCCACTTTCCGGGTCGTCGCAAACGGTCAAGTCCTTGATGACAGGGTGGTAGTCTGGCAAGGGGCACTCCAAACAAAAATTTCTGCCGGTTTGGTCTTTCGGCATTGGACCCCACTGTGGTTGCGGATTGTTAAAGCAGTAGGGGCAAAACGGATAATGCCTTGGGGGCGAGGAACCTACGACGTACAGCACTAACTCAAAGTTGCATCCCTCGGGGCAAACGCCGCCTTGTCCAGGCTTCAGTTTCCCCCCTTGGGGCAATGAGTAGACTTGCTCCGTGTATTTATTGTAAAGCCTCGCGGGGGGGCCCTCAATATACTGCAAGTAGCGCCGCGTCAACCCACACCTAGAAAATGCAGTCCCTGAGTTTTGCAACTTTGTAAACGACGTTCCAAACAGTTCGTCCATCATGTTTATCTTCAAGCAAAAATACTCGAACTTTGCTCTAAAGTTTCTCAGTGACTGTTCCACAACATCCCCTTTGTTTGCCTTTCCCGCTGCAATCAACGAGCACTGTTCTTCAATGGCTGAACGAACGCGTGGCAGGACAAGGTCGGGATCGATTCTCAAGTACCCTTGAACCAACACAATTCCCAACTGTGTGGGGACCAGTCTTCGCCCCGACTCCAACGAGACGTAGTTGCGCTTTGAAATGTTGTCTATGTGTGTGGGTATAGAGGCATCCGTTCCGATCCCGTTACGTTCCATGGTGCCAATCAGCTCGGACTCCGTCAAATAGCCAGGCGGAGATGTGCGCTTAGCAACAACCTGCAAATTGCATTTCGGTCCAATGGACAAAACTTCGCCCTCTTCGAACTCTGGCAACGTCGCATCGGGGTCGACTTCTTCCCTCCGCTGTATCGCCAAGTACCCCGGGTCCACCAGGATCGTTGCAGTCACTTTAAATTTTTCCTTGGTTCCTGTCCCATTGCCCAAACATTCTACCTGTACTTTCGTGGTCATGAACAGCGCGTCTGGGGACACGGTAGCGATAAAGTGCCTTGTCACCAAGTCGTAAATGCGAGCTTGGGAGCCATGCAGATTGACGGGTTGTGCGAGTCTCATCGGGGTTATGGGAGGGTGGTCCCCGGCGTCGTGGCCACCCTTTGGCCTCGTGTGGCCGTCCCGCAACAAATCCCGAACAAAATCGCCCCACTCATCGTGGTTTTGCTGCTCGCGCAACGTACCTTTAATGTCGAACGACCCTGGGTAGGCCGTGCTCTCCGTCCTTGGGTAGCTCAAGTACCCCATCAGGTACAGGTTTTCCGCGGCATGCATGCACTCTTTCGGACCAATGCCCAGCACCTTCGACGCCGCTTTCAGCATCTCGACGGTGTTCATCGGCGTCGGGCGCCCGCGCTTCGTCTCTTTTGTATTCACTTGGGTAACTTTCAGCGCGCCCTTTTGAAGCACAATTTTTTCGAACATTATCGCCACCTCTTGGTCGAACACACGCCCACGCTCCCACTCGAAGGCAAGGTTCCGGCCGTCTCGCATAATCCTCAAATCCAGTACCCAATAGTCCTCGGGCGTGAAATTCTTAATCTGCAAGTGCCGGTTGACGCAGAACCCCAAGGTCGGGGTTTGGCACGGGCCGAAACTAATGCACCCCGAATCCAAGTCGCCGTAACGGCCTTGAAAGAACCGTGTCTGAAACCGAGAAAATGCAACCCCCACCTTTAAGTCTAGCTCTTGCCGGGCATCAACGGAGTCCGACTCGTCCTTGTTCGGTTCCCCCAGCGTTTTCATGGCCTGCTTGATATCGCTTGGGTTAATTGCGCTAAATTTTGCCCGGTATATTTGCTGGCCTTTGCGCTTGATCATGCCCGACTGCATACAGCTGAGAACTTCGAAGCAAATGTTTTCCCCCTCCCTGTCGCAATCCAACCATAGAACGACCGAATCGACCCCCTTCCCTTCGTCCCTCAAAAATTTAACCATGCTCCCACGAGTCGGCTTTCGGACGACGGGCGCCTCAAACAGCTCGACCGGCGCGGTACTCTCCCAATTCTGGAACTCGGAAGGGAAGTCGACGGAGAAGACATGGCCCGTCACAGAAGTAACCCTAAACATTACCGTACGACCTTGAAACGATCCTGCAAACTCATGAATGGGCGGCGACCTGCCCCGCGAACGACAGTTGTCTAAACCACCCGCAAGTGCAGCCGCTATAGAGTTGCAAATTGAGGGCTTCTCCGCCACCATCAATATGATTGGAGCCATCCCAAAACAAAACCTGATGTATGTGTTCTAATATTTACAGTACCTTTCTAAGCGAACTTGCTCGATTCCTTTTGGTATTCATGCATCTATTAATTACTATCGTTGCCTGTAAACACTCCTGATTGGTTCGACCCTTACCTCTCTCACTTCTCCTTCTTCATTTTTGTATGGTAGATATTTTTTGATTTATTAATTTATTGTATGTATTTTTTATATATTAATAATTATTATTTATATAGTCAAAGTCGTGTTTATTATTATTTTTTTTATTTTTGTTGTGTCTTGCTTCTTCTTGTGTTGCTGCTGCCCCTCGCCCCTCGCCCCTCCTCGTAATAATAATAATATGCCTGCTGCTGCTGCTGCTACTGGGCGGGGAAGGAGGAGGAGTGTGGTGTGGTGTGGTGTCCGTCCTACCAGGTTTATTTTAAAGTGTTTCATTCTTCTGCTCTATATTATATTTATTAAGCTTTTTTATTATTTTATAAAATATGTGTTCTATCTTATTGTAAAAAAATATAAAATAAAATTTTAACAGAGAACAAGTATCATACAGAATAATGAGATAAGCATATCTAATGTGTGTTCTTGAGTTTTTCCATTAGAACGTACGTTACTTCATCAAAACATGGATTTCCTTTTTTTGCTTGAAGGTTCGTCCATGATAATGGCACAGCTATGTTGGCCCCCAGCTTCTACTTGTACGACCTGGTGCCCTTGTCCTTTTTTCAACTCTTTCTCTCGCAGTTGAATGGGGAACAGGCTGTCCTCTTCCTTCCCCTGGCCGAGGCTGCCGTTGTCCCCGTAACCCCATGCAAAAATATTGTTTTCAATGGACAACGCCAGCGTGTGGTTTGACCCGCAACTGATTTGTTTGATGGCGTGACCGACCATTGCCTTGCCCACGCGTCCCGGGATTGGGTCAAAGTACCCTTCCGACACACGCCCCTTCGAGTCGTCAGGGCCTTTCCTGCCTAACTGCCCACTGTCCCCACGGCCAAAGGAGTAGACGCGCCCGCTTGCGTCCAGGACGACTGAGTGGTGCTCCCCTGCCTGTATCATGGCAACGTTGTACGGCGACAACTCCGAGACTAGCTCGGGAATGTTCCGCCATTTCTCCTTCTTGCTGTCCGGGTCTTTGATGCCCAGCTGCCCATAATTGTTCATTCCCGTCGCGTACACTTGGGACCCGTGCTTTTTGGACGACACGGTGAACAGGGCGTGGTACGCCCCGCACCCGATGGCCTTGGCGTATTCTACGGTGGCCACGGCGCCAGTCTTGGGGTCCTTGTACTGGACGGTGTTTGGGGTCAAATGCGTCCGGTAAATGCCGTCTTTCTTGTACTCCAGCTCCCCGTCGATCGTCTCTTGCATCTCGCACACCTTCCTCCCGAGCTCCCCGTTCTCCCCGATTCCCCAGGAGTACAGTGCCCCGTTCCTCAGCCGGGCGTAATTGAAGCAGGAGCCGCAGACAATGTCGACCACAGCCTTGCCGGACATGGCGGAGAACTTCACCATCTCCCTAGGGGTTTTCTGCGTGTACTTGAACGATTTCTTGCCGTCGTCGTTCGGGTAAAACTTTTTCCCGTCCTTGTCTCGAAACGCGCCCCACCCGAATATGCGCCCGTCCGTCGTCAACGCCAAACTGTGGCAATCCCCCGCCCCCACCTTGGCGATCATTATTTTCCCCGCGTACGGGTTGGCGTTAACGAACGCGATGGGAAGCGGGTTGTGCTCGACGCCCGTGCGCCCCAGCGCGTAGTCGTCGTTGACCCCCCACGTGTGGACTTCCCCGGACGTGGACAGGGTGACGTTGTGTATCCCCCCAGCAGCGACCTGCGCCAGGCGCTTGGGAAGGCCTTTGATCACTTTCGGGCGCTTGTTCTCAATCCACATTTCGTTCGCGTCTTGGCCGTGGCCGAGCTGGCCGCAGTCGCCGGTGCCCCAGGACAGCAGGATCCCGTCGTGCGCCGAATACGTCTCCTTCAACACGCGCACGTACATGAGATAATCTTCCACGGCCCGCGTCCATGGATTCACCAAAGTGTTGTCCGAGGCGGAGACCGATTCTATGTATTTTCGGAACGAATCATTCAAGGCCTTAAGCTGGGCGTCCAAAGTCTCGTTCTGCATGATATTGTTCAGGAAGAAAGAACCGCTCGGTAGATGGAGAAGGAAGGAAAGGGGGGGGGGGGGGGAAAAAATAAACAAACAAAGAATAAAACTTTTGTCTGTTTATGTCTACCTATTAGTATATTTGTGAAGAGAGAGAGATATGTGCTACGTATTGTTCGGGGCAATGTTTCTTTCTTTCTTTCTCTCTGTCTCTATTTCTAAAATGGTTCAATTCATTGAATTCAAATGTTTTATAATTATTATTATTATTATTTTTTAAATTATTGAATGGAAGAAGAAGAAGAAGAAGAAGAAGAAGAAAAAGAAGAAGGAAGAAGACATGAGAAAAGAAGAAGAAGGAAGAAGAATGAGTTAGTTTTAATAGAGCGATAATAGAAAGTCTTCTTCTTCTTTTCATCTTCTTCTTTCTTCTTCTTCTTCCTCTTCTTCTTTCTTCTTTCTTCTTTCTTCTTCTTCTTCTTCTTCTTTTCATCTTCTTCTTCTTCCTCTTCTTCTTTCTTCTTCTTTCTTCTTTCTTCTTTTCTTCTTTCTTCTTCTTCTTCTTCTTCTTCTTCTTCTTCTTCTTCTTCTTCTTCTTCTTCTTCTTCTTCTTCTTTTCTGCCTGATCAAAATCCAAATTATTAAATATAATATATAGAGTTATATATAAGGGTTATTATATTAAAATAGGTCCATGTCATTTCGCGGCAAATAATAATAAAATTGAGTCTTTTTTCAATTTAGAATAATTGATTCATTTTTTTTATTGATTTTAGTTTCTTTCACCTCTATATAATTGTACTTATAATGTTATTAGTATATGTTTTTTTTCTTCTCACAACAGCAACACACAAAGAAAGAAAGAAAGAAAGAAAGAAAGAAGAAGAAAGAATAACAACTTCGAACGCACGGGGGCGGGGCAAAAAATTATTATTTATTGTTCGCACGAAGATTATCTTTACAAACCAATTCAACAAAGAAAAAAAGTATTAAAAGAAAGAAATTGAATTCAATTGGAAACGATATTCTACGATTCAATTGTCTGTTCAAACGTTCAATCGATTTTTTTGCTACCACTCTTTTGTTGCGTTTCTCTTTCTTAGGTGAAGGGTTCACGGCCGTTTGCGCTTTTCACGTACGAATTCGGATCAGCGAGACGATGGCGGCGGGGGCTCGGGATGAAGACTCCTTGCTGAAAATATTGATAGCCACGGACAACCACTTGGGGTTCATGGAAAAGGACCCTGTGCGATGCAACGACTCATTCGCTGCGTTCGAAGAAATTTTACAGATAGGAAAGGAGAACAAAGTCGACATGGTCTTGCTCGGGGGCGACCTGTTCCACGAAAACAAACCCTCGCGGCACTCCGTGTTCAAGGCAATTGAGCTCTTGCGAAAATACACCCTGGGGGACGACGCCATAAAGATCTGCATATCCTCGCAGCAGAAGGAAAACTTCAGGAGCGGGCGGGTCAATTATGAGGACCCGAACTTTAACGTTGGCATGCCCGTCTTTTCCATCAACGGGAACCACGACGACCCCACCCGTGACACGGGGACCGAAGCGTTGAGCGCGTGCGACATCCTGTCTGCGAGCAACCTTTTGAACTACTTCGGCACCCAGGCACAGATCAAAGAGATACTGCTGAAGCCGATTTTGATCGACAAGGGCGAGACGAAGCTCGCCCTGTACGGCCTGGGGGCCATCCGGGACGAGCGCTTGAACCGACTCTTCACGGCGGGGCAAGTGAAGTTTCTGCGACCGATGGAAACGAAGCGGGAATACTTCAACCTGATGGTGCTTCATCAGAACAGGGACCGCGGGCGGGGGCCGAAAAACTGCGTCCACGAGAGTTTCCTCCCGAAGTTTTTGGACCTGGTCATGTGGGGCCACGAGCACGACTGCCTCATCGACGTCGTGGCGTCCACCCAAGGGTACCACATCACCCAGCCTGGGTCCTCTGTGGCGACACAGCTGACCCCTGGCGAGGCGCTGAAAAAGCACGTTGCGATCGTCAAGATTCACAAAACCGATTTTCTCATGAAAAAGATTCCGCTGAAGGCCGTGCGACCCTTTTGCTTCGAGGAAATCGTTCTCTCCGAGGTCGAGGCGCTGGAGGGGACGTCCGAGAGTGACCCGAACGCGGGCGTAAAGGTGCACCGGGCACTGACCCAGAAAATCGAAGAGATGATCGAAAAAGTCCACCGGGAGGAAAACACCAAGACAGGGTTCGGAAAAATTTCGCGCGGAAAAGACCAACGGGTGCTCCCGCTGATCCGGTGCAAAGTGGAACGGACGGGCTACCCCATGCTGAACGTCCAGCGCTTTGGGAACCAGTTCACTGGCCGCATCGCAAATCCCACGAGCGTCGTTCGGTTTTACAAGCGAAAGTCGGGCGAGCGAGCGGGAAGGAATCGGCGAGCAGGCGAAATGGTAGACATCATGGGCGGGGAAGACTCCGGGTTTTCCGAAAACGGGATTGGCGGCGTTTCCATGGGGAACCGGATAGTAAGGGAGCTTGAAAAGCGCAATGCAAAGCTGGAGCTGCTGCCGGAGCCACGGATGAACGAAGCGCTGACCAAGTACGTCCACAAAGGCGAGGCCCAGGCGCTGCAGAAGTGCATCGAGCGAACCGTCCTCCTAACGCAGAAGGCGCTGAAGAGAAACCGTATGGTGGACCCTGAAAAAATCAAAGAGGCCGTCGCCCAGGACACCGAGATCAAGCGAAACCAAGACCGGGAGGAGAAGCAAAAGGCGGCGAGGGACGCCGCGAGCGTCTCCAGCCCCAGCGAAAGCAACGTCAACACCAGCGGGGGGGTAGAAGAAAACGGTGTGGACCATTCCAACGGCAACGGTGCATTGCGCGGCAAGAAGAGGCGGTCGGCGGGTGGTTCCGGGAGCGCTGGAAGGTCTGCAAAGCGTGCCAAAAAGAAACCTGTAAATAAGATAAAGCCCCGATCCGCAAAAAGCAGCAACCCGTTTGCGCTTGCAAAGGGTTCACGGTCTCGCACTAGCCGCCGCGCCACGGAAGTCATTGCCGTGAGCAGCAGTGATGACGAAATTGGAAATTCTCAGGAAGAAGAGATGCCCACGGCATCTTCACCAGGCGAAACTGGAACTGGCCTTGACAGCCATTTTGACGATTTCGAAGCAGATAGTCCCGTGCCTGATTCCGCCCCAAGAAGATCCCCGCGAAGAAAGTCATCGCGTACACGGGCCGCCGCAAGAGCCAGCTCCGTGAAGAAGGGGCAACCAAAGAAACGCAGCTTTGGGGCGCGCCGGTCGCAACAGAAATAAAGATTGAGGTTTTGTTCCTTAAATCTTAAATATGTACGAATCGTATTATAACATAAATACGGTTTATTACGGGGCGCAAGCAAACGTACGACTTCTTTGTCGCTCTCACAAGCTAACTACTCGGTGCAGATTTTTTACGAGAGCTTTCTTTTCAAAAGTGACGCAACCCTTCTGACGACAAAACAATTTATTTTACTTTCGTTACACGATTTAATAATATGTGTGTGTAAGCCCATTCCATGTTTCAAAGTTTCCTACATTTTTGGGTGCGGTTTGAACTCCACGTCAATGCCCCTATCACTCGCGCTACGGCCACTCCCATCACTTAAGCAACTCTCAAACAGCTCTTTCAATTCCGCTTGCATCCCTGGGTCCTCATCGCAAGCGGTTCTCAACCACAGCTCCAGTTTTGTCACGGTTGGGCTTTTGTATTTGCCAGACTTGCTCTTATCGGCAACGCGAATTCCGCACAAAATTTTAGACAACCGGTGATCCCCGCTGATCAAAGCCAGGGCAAGATTTTCCCAGAAAGTATCTAGAGCCTCGAGCTTTACTTTTTCCGTTTTAAAGCATACCATTGCCCCGCCCAAGTTCTGTGGGTCTTCCCACGTCGGTTCAATACCGTGCTCGAATATTGAGAACGCTTCCACTTCCCTGCCAGCAATTGACCCTTTAGCTTGACCGTTGTAAAAAAAGGTACTTGGAAGAGGCATTTGATCCCAATAGCCCCAAAAATTTTCCACCGAATCGAACGTTGCAAGTTTTGTATAAGCCTTCCAGTTTTTGTGCTCAAAAATGCACCACTTCCTATCCAACGGGTTGGTTTCGTTGGTCGTTGACGCCATCGTCGTTCTTTTGTTCTCGCCTGGCTGGTTGTGCGTGTGATGAGAAACGTAGCAAAATGAAATACTGAGAGTAGATAAAACACAATGCAGACAGTTTCCTTTTCTGGAGTTTTTTTACTTACTCTGTTAATGAAACATAGACTTAAAATCATCCATGCATTTGCTTTCTTCCTTTATCATTCAATTATTATAATATGTAAGAAGCTTATTATTATAATAAATAATATATTATAAAAAAATATGTTGGTTGAAAGAAAGAAGAGAAGAAGAAGAAGAAAGAATTTTTTTTTTTATTATTAATAAATAATAATTTAATACTGCTGTAATAATAATAATTCTTGTTCTTCTTTCTTCTTCTTTCTTCTTCTTCTTTCTTCTTCTTCTTTCTTCTTCTTTCTTCTTCTTCTTCTTGTTCTTCTTTCTTTCTTCTTTCTTCTTCTTCTTCTTTCTTCTTCTTCTTCTCTCTTCTCTCTTCTTCTTCTCTCTTCTTCTTCTTTCCTTCTTCTTCCCGCCGCTGTGCTGCTCTCCCTATTTTTTTGGGTATTATATTTATAGTATAATACATAGGTACATTGGAGTAGTTAAATAGTCAGGTCAAATACGGCAGCACCCGTTCTCCACAAAAAAATAATTATTATTATTTAATCATCACTAAATTACATATGAATACCATTGGAACAATTGTATCTTCATTCAATGGTCATCATCTTTTCATCAAAAAAAGAGGTTTGGATGTACAAAATAAACCCTTGGTATTATAATATTTAGTAGACTACTAAATATATATAATAAAATATCTATACCAGGTACTATTATATGTATACACTATAATAAAATTAAATAAATGAAAATTCTACTAAAAAATTCTAAATTCTAAATTCTAAAATGCTATGTTAAAATAATCTCATGAGAGCTATATAAATTAGACTCCACTCTACAATAATATGTGTTACTCTTTCTTCACACCAAAACTTCCCCGTCGTCAATGTCTTCCTCGTCAAAAGTCAAATCGTCCAACATTGATACGCTGGATAAATCAAAGTTCAATGCCAAATTCTCACCAGCACTGTCGGCATCGTCACTGTCGTCGTCTCCGATTTCTTCTAAATCGGATATGTTTGCATCTTCCGCTGCTGCCTCGCGCCTTGCGCGTTCTTCGTCTTCTTCCTGTTGGCGTTGGACGCTGGGCGGGACGAACTCTTCCAGGGTGTAATCTATATGCTCTAACTCTAACAAAGCGTCTTCATACTCTTCTTGGTCCAGGCTGGCCTTGGCCTGGTCGTACTCCCACTGAAACTGGCTTGATGCCAACACGTCGGAGTTGTTGGACGACACATAAATTTTGGGGTGGGTCCCGTCGGCCAAGGTCCAATCCATAAGCTGCCCTTTGATTTTGTACGGGCGCCGGGGCTTCGGGGGCAACGGCAAGGTGGCCATAGCGTGCGCTTCATCCGTCCCCGTTTCCTCGGCCGGCTTCGCTGCGGGCGCCCCAGTCCCAGTCGGTTCGCCTTCCAGTGGATCGGGCTCGCGTGTGGCTTCAACAGCCTCGTCGAAGGGCTCTTGCGGAACTTCCGTCTTTTCGACCTCTCCCGCCGCCGCCGCCGCTCCAGTGTTTTTTTCTTCACCGGCGTCGCTGCCAGCATCTTCCGAACCGCTACTGCTCGATTCCTCGCTTTCGCTACTGGTTGAATCCTCGCTGCCGTCGCTCTCCTCGCTGTCGCTTTCGGAGCTGTCTTCCTCGCTGTCGCTTTCGGAGCTGCTTTCCTCCGATTCTTCCCCCTCGTCGTCTCGCCAATCGTCAAGTTCGGTCCTGTCGGCATCGGAAATGTAATCCATGTCGACAAAGGTTGTTTGAATGACATCCACTTGACCAAACACACTCATAAAACCGCATCGTTGGCTTGCCCCTGATTTTAGGTAGAAAGGTTGATCGTTCGATAAGCTGCTAAGGCACAAAAACCGATCCTTAGCTGGTTCCGGCGCCATATTGGCGGGAGATTTCCCCCCGAATTTGTTGCGCTCGGGCACCGGGGGGATCTCAACGACCGAGGAAGACGGACCACTGGACCCTTCAGTAATGGGTGGACGCTCAACATTTCCGTTGGCCCTAGCTGCCTCTTTTTCAGCAATTTTTGCGTTTTTGCGGTACTGCTTCATAGAGTCCCGATACGCAGTCATCTTCGTTTCGTAATCGATCTTGAGTGCCGCAGCTCGGTCTTCGTAAGTCTTCCTTTCGGTAGTCGAAAGGGATCGCCAATTGGCCCCACACTGCAGCGACAGGGACGAGGAGTCTATTTTTCCGGCGCCCTTTGAAAGCCGCTTTCTTTCTTCGCCGACAAACAGCGAGTACGCACTTGGGACTCGTTTCGGCTTTTGCGGCGCGTCTGGGAGGTGCAGGTTCACCTTCCCATTCCCAGTCTCCTTATGCTTGGCCAAAATTTCGTGATACGCTTTCTGCCGCAACGCGTACTCGTCTTCGAAGACCTTCTTTTTCGATGCGTCTAGCTCTCCCCACCGTTTGGCCAGAAGTCTGGAGAGCTCTCCTGTCGATATGCCTGGGTTTTTCTGTCGCAACTCCGCTCGCAGGGTTGAGCAGAACATGAAGTATGGGTTGGCCGGCCTTTTCGGGCGCGTTGGCCACTGCTTTGCTATTTTCATCTTCGACGCCTTTTTCGCCGACTTCAACTCCGCCTTCAGCTTCGCCTTGTGCTGGTCGTATTCGGCCTTCAGCTGTTGTGCCTTTTCTTCGAACTCTTTCTTCTCGTCATCTTTCGCTTCTTCCCAACGGCGATGAATCAACTCGGTCAACTCTGTACGGCCCAGCTTGGGATTCTCCGCTTTCGTTTTCTTCCGAACCGACGTTGTGAATAACGAAATGGCGCTTCGGCGTCTTTTTGGTATCTGCATCGGTTCTGGCCCCGAGACTTTCCAATCGCGCTTGCACCCCGGGATGCCGCACTTTCGGCCTCCGTCTTCAACAGAGTCGCCGGGAGGGGTTGGTTTCAGTTTCATAAATTTTACTCGCAGCGGCATCAGCGGAATGGCCTCTTCGATCTCGTGCATTGTTTTTTGGTGGGGTATTCCCACTTTGCTTCTCGGGTTTACATGACGGTATTCCCGTGGTCCCACTTTACGAAGGCGAATCTTTATCAAAGGGCGGTCCTTGGGCTTCTTGCGTTTCACTTTGGCCAACATCTGGCTGTGAAAGCGCTTTAGTTGCGCCAACTGTCGCCGGTACCGCACGTCTTCGATCTTTTCGATCATGGACGATGCCTTCAACAAGGCCTCTTTACGGTATTTGTATATTTCGTACGATCCCAAAAGTGATATGTCCACCGACGGTTTGAAAGAAGTGCGGCACCATTTGGACTTGTCCGTGTGAAACCGGGCGCTTATAATTTGGCATATTGGACAAACGAAAGCGTCGATGTCTTTCGCGACAGCGGCAGGAACGCCGCTGCAACTAGCATGGAACCAGTCCTCGCAAATGTCGCAGCAAATGTAAAACTTATCGTCGTTCTGCACCGTGCGGCAAAGGCAGTAGCGTTGTTCCCCCTGGGAGTTTTCCTTCGCGCCCAGCAGTTTGTTCGCCATGGAGCACAGCTGTTTCAACTTCGTCTGCTCGGACTCTTCCCGCTTTTCGTTCTTCTTCCTTCTCTTCGCTGCGTCTCTCTGGTTTTCACGGTAGTGGTGAAGCTGCTCGAACTCTCTCCCCATTTGATACAGCGAGGCGGTCAGGTCCTCTTCGAACTTGCGCTTTTTTGCGTCGTCCATACGCTTCTTGCGGGCTTTCTCTTTCTTCGCTTTTGCCTCCAACGCCTCCGCCATGATTTTCTTCTTGAGCAAAAGGTCCCGCTTCACTTTCTCTGCCTTCTTGGCCTTCTCCGCAGCCCTCCTGGCTTCTTCCTCTGGGCTGACCTTTGGGACGAGAGCGGGCGTGTTGCACATGACCACGTACCCGACGCACGACTCTAGCAGGGTGCGAACTTCATCTTCCGGGCCGCTGGTCGTGCCAAACATGGTTTTCTTCAAGTTCTGTTTGTCCGTCGACCGGGTCTCCCTGGTCGCGCGGGCGATCTCTTCCCGGCGCTGGACTGTCCTGTTTCGGTTGTTTTTCAAATTATTGGACCGTTTCACCTTCGACTTTTGCTGCAGCAGCGCGATCTCGCGCCGTCGCTTGATCTCCGCCGCCCTTCGCCGCTCGAACTCCTGCAACCGCAACCTTCGTATTCTCTCTTGGTCCGTATTGAAACGGGCCTCGTACGTTTCTTTGGCAGTTTGCAAGGCCTTCAACCGCTTGTTCATCGCCTGTTCTTTCAGCATTTCCAGTTCTACCCTGGCCTTGAACGTTTCTGCCATCCCCTCGTTTAGCTTTTGGGTAACGCCTAGTTTCCACTGCAAGTACCCCATCTCTGCGGCCACCTCGTCGACCTCCTCCCGCGGCACTGCTTCCATCACTTCCAAATCTGTCAGGGTAATGTTGACTTGGTCGTTCACCTCGTCCGCCCCAAAACTCCTGAGGGGTTTGTTGTTCTTCAAACGCGCCCCACCCTTCCCAAAGAACAGGGAGTGTCCCGCGAGCAGCTTTGGGACTGCGGGGGTGATGGCGCCGCAGTTGTCTTTGCTCATTTCGATGCCCGCCGCGGTGCCATCGTACGGGACAGGAACCCACGTCGTTGCATCTTCGGCTCTATCGTCTATCAGGACGAGCTTCACGTTCCCCGCCCCCTTCTTTCCTCTCTTGCCGCCGCTGTTCTCCCGCTCGCCCCCCCCCAGCGAGTCGTCCGTCCAGCACCGCAAGACAAAGTCCGTGTTGACGGACCCGTCAAGGTTCTTCAGCGCGGAGCGGTTCGGCACCGGGTCTTCCCCGTCGATGCGCAAGTACGTCCGAATGGACAGGCCGTTCTGCCCCTCTTTCCCTTCACCCAGGCCGTTGTAGGACGATTCGTCGTCCTCCTTGTCTTCGTCGTCCTCTTCCGGCGTTTCCCCTTCGCGGAACAGCTGCTTTCGCTCGACCCCGGTGATACGATTTTTGCCCACGATATACTTTACGTCAAACGTCCCGCCCTTGTGCTTCTTGGTGATGCGGACGGTGACGATCTCCCCTTTCGGCATCAGAACGTGGCACACCTCCCCCTCCTTGAAGGGAGTATTCTTTGGCACGGCAGACGCGCGCTTCGAGCTCCTGCTGCCCCTGCCCGAACTGTCTTTGCCCTTGCGGCGTTCCTGCTGCTGCTCGTACCTGGCCCGGCGCCTCGCCGCGCCGGGGTTCAGCGCGTCCTGGATGGCCTGGTCTTCCGCCGCCCACACCTCTCTAAAGTGCTGCCCCCGCGGGCCTAGCGGCACGAGTCCGTCGTCCTTTTTTATCTTTTCTATTTTTCCCGGGTGTCTCTGGGCCATCGTCACGTCCCGGTGGGCCTGGGCCAGACTCAGCTGCATCTCCCTCATCTCGCGAGCCTCCGACGCCGGCGGGCCCTTTCGTTTCCGGCGCTCCGCATTCAACGCGTGGCGCTTCTCCATGGCCGCAAGGTCCTTGGCGCACCGCTCCGCGGACGCCAACTTCTCCGCCTGGTATGACATTTCCCTGTAATTCTTTGGCAAAATGCCGATCTCATCGACAGACAAAAAGTAAGGGCCGCAGACCTCTGTCCAAAATGTCATTTTCTTCCGGTCCGCCGCGGAAACGACCACGCTCCGGTTGGACGTGTTGTCGAACACGGAGTAGTTTGCAGACTTCATCAGCAACGACGAGGACGAGGCCCCAAGCCCTGATCCGTTGGAGGGAAACGATTGGTCGGAAAACTGCTTCAAGTAGTCGCTGTATGTCGAGTTCCCGTCTATTGCAGAGCTTCCCGGCTCGGGCTTGGGCTTGTTTTTCGAGCCTGCGGGGCGGCCCCGTTTCCCCGTCGTCGGGGTCGCCTCCACGTCGGGCCGCTTCCGCTTTCCGCCGTCGTTCTCTTTCGCCCTTTTGTACTTTTTCACGCTGTTCCTCCTAACGAACTGATTCTGAAGGTTGGACGCCCACAAGTGCTTCGTCTTCGGCTCTTTCACGGCCTGTATCCCCCTCGCGTTCGCACTCGACAGTGCCAGCTCCCGCCGCGTTCCGTTGTCGCTCATTGTCCGCGCCTCATACTCCGCCAACGCAGCCTCCAACCGTGCAATGTTCAACGACATGGCTGGCACGTATCCTATCCACCACACTGCCCAAAAGAAGAAGAGGAAGTAAAGGGGCACACACAAACGAAACAAACAAAACGTGCACCAACCACACTAAACAATCTATAATAAATTCTAAAAGTAAAAAAGTAAAAAAAAAACACGTGAAATGAATTAATTGAAAATATATTATTTATATTTTAACTGTGTATTATTACATTCATGACTTCTTTCTTCTTCTCATCAACAAAAAAATCTTAATTATTATTATTATTATTTATTATTTTAAAAAATATTAAAAAAAAATATCTTCTTTTTCTTTCTTTCTTTCTTTCTTTCTTTCTTTCTTTCTTTCTTTCTTTCTTTCTTTCTTTCTTTCTTTCTTTC
>LT642344.1:0-18647 GCA_900128585.1 Stramenopiles sp. TOSAG23-3 | reverse complement strand
TATAGGGAGTAAATATCTGTACATTTGGATTTCGTAAACTAAATTACTCTGCCAGCATCTTTCTCTTTCACTTATACGTGCAAACAGAAGAAGATTTGTAACGAGCAAAACCCCGCCGTCTGTTGGATCTTCCCCATTTACGAACACTGCTGGTCTTTGGGAAAGACTCTACTACTACAACAACCACAGCCCCGCGCGCGTCGGCTCTCAAAGATGAGTGGCGACCACGCGCGAATAGAAGAAAAAAAGAAGAAAAAGAAGAAGAAGAAAAAGAAGCTCAAAAAGAAGCGCGAGCGTGATTCAACTCCCCCCCCGTCCCCGCCCCCTGCCACGCTCGACAGCATTTTTGGAATGGCGAAGCGGCGAAAGATCGGGGAATCCTCCGGGAAGTCTAGCTCCACCAAAGCACTCACCCAACGGGTCGACCGCTTCGAAGGCATGGGCCTGAAAGAAGACTTGCTGCGCGGTATCTTTGCGATCGGTTTCCGGGCCCCCTCTGCGATCCAGCAGCGGGCGATCGTACCAATCACCAGTCGCCGCGACGTAATCGCGCAGTCCCAGAGCGGTACGGGGAAAACGGCAGTGATGTGCATCGGAAGCCTACAAAACTTGAACGAGAAGAAGAGGCACACCCAGGTTCTGATCGTGTCCCCGACGCGCGAGCTAGCGGAGCAGACGTCTACAATTTTGAACACGCTCGGAAGCTTTTTGAACGTGCGGTGCTATGCGTGCACGGGGGGGAAGGTGGTAGGGCAGGACATAAAGATGTTAGATAAGGGGATGCACGTCGTGAGTGGCACGCCGGGCAGAATACTGGACATGCTGCGGCGGCGCATTCTTAACGTGATGAGAGTGACGATGCTGGTCGTGGACGAGGCGGACGAGATGCTGCAGAAAGGGCTGAAAGAGCAGATTTACGACATATACCGCAACCTTCCCCGGGGCCTTCAGATCGTGCTGATAAGCGCGACCATGCCCCAAGAAGTGCTGGAGATGACGGATGAGTTTATGACCGACCCGGTCTCCATCTTGGTACGGCAGGAGAACGTCAGCTTGGACGTCATCAAGCAGTTCTACGTCAACGTGGGAGAGGAAGAGTGGAAGTTCGACACGCTGTGCGACATCTACGAGATGGCAAACGTGTCCCAGACCATCATTTTTTGCAACACGAGGAAGAAGGTCGAATGGCTGTCGAAGAAAATGAAGCAGCACGGGTTCTCGATATCCTCCATTCACGGCAAAATGCCCCAGAAAGATCGTGACACGGTGACGGCAGAGTTTCGATCGGGAAAAACAAGGGTCCTTATCGCGACGGACATCTACGGTCGAGGCATTGACGTCCAACAAGTGTCCCTTGTGGTCTGCTACGATTTGCCCGTGAACCTGGAGCTTTACATCCATCGAATAGGAAGAACGGGCAGGTTTGGCAGAAAGGGGTGCGCCATCAACCTTATCACGAACAAGGACATCCCCGAGTTGAACAAGATACAACGGCACTACAGCGTTAGCATCGGGAAGATGCCCGGAGACGTGGCAAAGTACATGTGAGGAAGTGTTAGGGGGTAATTGTGTTGCACAGCTACGCCGCGCTCTTTCGTGATGAAGACCAAAACATAAAGTGTCTAGAGGTTTGTTTATAAAAATATAAGAAGAGTAAGAACTATACGTTTGCTTGAAGCCATTTTTTGTACGGGTGAGATAATAATACCAGCACATGGGCAAGCTTTCCCCTCTCTATATGTTACAACGGTGTTAAACGCTTCCTTCCCTTCGCTCTTCTTCGGTTCAATAGATTTCGTCCGCTCACCGTACTGTTCCGTTTCCTAAAACCGTGCGTCCGCTTCCTTTTCAGCACCGAGGGTTGGTAGGTGCGCTTGATCAAAAAAATACTCTCCCAAAGAAAACCGGCGCGAATCGACGTCCGAAACGCGTCCCCTGCAATATTCTCTGCAGCAGCACTATGCACGTCCAAGGGGTACCCGGACAGGGCGGGGGACAGCTGTGGCGCGACCGGCCAAAAGCCAGGATTAGGCGCGGCAAGGAACTGCCGTCGCACGTTGTTAACAATACGAGAGAGCATTTAAATGGGGGAAAAAAAATGCTGGTGGTGTGTTTAAATCCTTCGGTCCAACCGTGAATGGATCACAACAATATCCGTTTTATTTTATACTTCCGTTTAGTTTCTTATTTCTTATAAATAAACAATTGAATCATTTTTATTTATATATAGTCGAATGTAGAGAAGACGAATCAATGTGCGTATTTATTAAACTCTGCTATTATGGTGATCAACAACAATATAAAATATAATAATAATAATAATTTAAATTATTTATTATTATTATTATTAATATTACAGTATACTACTAATAATATATTATTATTTTTAATTATTATTCTTCTTCTTTTTTCTTTCTTGATGATATTATAGACTATCATATCATACGGAAAAACTAACTAGTCTACCAATGTATATAGGTAATAAATATTATTACAAGTACAACAGTATTGTTTTCTCTCCTCTTCGTACTCAAATACTCAAATACCGGTAGCAGACTTCTCTGAAAAAAAAGCGCAACAAGATATAAAAGAGAATAAGGAAGACATCATCAAAATCTTCAAAGTGGTCTTTCTTCTTTCATTCATCTCAGAATTAAATTATTTACGAGGAGTCTACAAGGAGAAGACACACAGAATATTATTTATTGAAATTAAAATAAAAAATAATATAAGAAGAAAGAAGAAGGGCTATTATAATAATAATAATAATGGATGATGAAGAAAAAAAAAGAAAAAAAAGAAGAACGAAGAACGAACGAAGAAAGATGGGTCCACTTGTCCACTTTCTTCTTCGTTCTTTGAATTAATAATAATAATAAAATAATAATAATATCTTCTACTAAAAAACTTTATACACTTTTATAAAGAATCTTGCCTTATTATTGTATGGGCACGTAGATTGAATCGAATTGGATGCGGGTCAAATTGCTCATGAGCAACAAAGAAAGAAACGTTCATTCGGATTTACTAAACATTTGTCTTAATTTATAGTTTGAAACGAAACGTCGTCGTTGTTCAACGGACCGACCTGGAAGGCGCGTTCGTTAGTTTGTCCCCCCCGCGCGCGCGCGTACAAATTTGTTTTGGAAGGTCGAATAGAGGAGGATTAGCCATTTTAAAAAATCATGGACCAGTTCACGGTCCAGAAGACCATAGGCAGTGGCTCATTCGGCGTCGCGTACCTGGTCACACGGAATGGGACAGATGAACGGGAGAAGCTAGTCGTCAAGCGGATCAACATGAGCGGTATGGGAGAGGACGAGCAAGCGGCTTCGCTGAACGAAGTAAACGTCTTACGGTCATTCTCTAACGAAAACAGTTTCATAATAGGATATCACGATAGCTTCATTGAAAACAAAGGATTGCACATAGTGCTTGACTATGCCAACGGTGGCGATCTTTCAGAGTACACCAAGAATAAACGGAAGAAAAATAAGTGGCTCTCGGAGCGCATCGTGATCAAATGGTTCATTCAACTTTGCTCCGCTCTAAAGTACGTGCACTCGCGGCGAGTGCTTCACCGCGATCTAAAGACTCAAAACATTTTCTTGGCAAGCGTCCCGGGCGACAAAGACTACTGCGTGAAACTCGGAGACTTTGGGATCTCAAAGGTGTTAAACTCCACCTCCGAATGCGCCAGCACAATCATTGGAACGCCGTATTACTTGTCCCCTGAGCTGTGCGAGGACAAGCCGTACAACGAAAAGAGTGACGTGTGGGCGCTGGGATGCGTCCTATACGAGATGTGCACGCTGAAACATGCTTTTAACGGTAAAAGTATGTGCCAGTTAGTGCTAAAGATACTCAAGGGAAAGTACCCACCGATTCCCCACCACGGGGGCGGCCCGGACGTCTACTCTCGGGAGATAGGCCTGATGGTGCAGCAAATGTTCAGTTATCGAGCAGACAGACGCCCGTCTGTGGCGGCGCTGTTGCAGACGCCATTTTTGAAGAAGCACATACACGAATTGGAAAAAAGAGAGCGCACAAACTTGCAGCAGTACATGCGCGTGAAGGGGGCGGTTCGAAAGAAAAACAATGCAATGGACGGCGGAATGCGAACCCGGGAGGCAGAATTGCAGTTTGCGAACCGACAGCGTGCGATAAAAGTTCTGTCTCCGGACCTGAAGCAGATGCGCCAAGATCAGCGCAATTTTTTGGTCGATTTGGAGAGATTGAGCGTAAAGGGAGGCAACGGGAGAGGGACGAGGATCGGGCACGAAAAGGACCGCCATCGACGCCGTCGTTGGGAAGAAAGGTCCGACGTGCCGAAGGCACCGTCTGCACGAGGCGGGCGAGCGTTTCAAGCAGGCCCTGTGGTGCGCAACGAAATAAAGAACCTCGCAGCACGCATAAACGCCAACAAGTCGGCGCAGCGCAAGTCCCGAAACGAGAAAAAGTCGAAAGAGAGGCAAGCCGTCCAAGAGTACGTTCGAGACATGAAGAGGCGCGAGAAAATGGTCCAGAGCAAGTACAAGCGGCAGCAGGCGCAGAGGCAGGCCCAACTAAGAAACCACGAGCAGCAGTTGAAAAAACAATTGAAAAGCGTTAAACCAAAAATAAATATTAAAGCGCTGCGACAGAGTGCTCGAAGCTCGAGGGGCGGAAAAGACAATTGGAACTTTGAAGGATGTGTCGTGCCGCCAAGTTACGCGAAGGCGGGCAGCGATGCAGACGACGGGGAAGCGGGCAGCGACGAGTTCTACGACGTCGAAGAGGAGGATTTAGTGGGAGACGGGTGCCAGACGAACCCGGCGGGGAAAGAGAGAATAATGAACCAGCTGCAACTGGAAATTCTGAAAGAGCTGGACGATTACGAGCAATCCCAAGGGGGGGACCCTGGGCCACCAGATGGGAAAGATAATTGGAAGTCGGTGGCGATGCCGTGGGACGATTATTCGAGCAATTTAGACACGTTCTCAGAAAGCGAAAGATGGACGCACAATTTGGCCGATGCCCACGAGTACAGTGCACAGCAAGTGTTTTCAAAAAAGTTGCGCGCGTGTAATGATTTGGAGGATCTTGCTCGAAAGCCAACAGAGGCCGAACAGCTAAATTTGCACGTGGACGTTTCGGTCTCTGCTGAGTTGCATGATCAGACGGAGCAATCACTTGCGTCTTCATCACCAACTGCGCCCCAAAACTTGTCCCAAATGGTCGAGATGCTCCGGTTAGATTGTGAGAAAAGTCTTGGAATCGATGTTTTTGTTAGTTGTTACAATTATCTGGCAGAGAGACAGCACACCAGGCAGCTGGAATACTGCGAGCAAGAGGAAAATGAAATCGAGAATGTTTTTTTTAGCATCATTGTTCCCACAGTGGGGGAAGAAGAGAAATTTGTCGTTCTTGGCAAAGTTCAGCTACTGCTGTTCTACGAAGACAAATTGAACTCGAAGAATTGTTAGAGTCACCTCCTTAAAACATGCATTTTAAAACATTTACACTGCAGAATGAAAATTTACTTTTTTTAGATGTGTGTTCTTACACACATTAATTCGCTTTCTTCAAAAAACTATCAAACTTTCTCTGGAAGGAGCTTTTCGTTTCCAACTTCATCACTTTCGTTTTGTTCTCCTTCTCCAACGGTGCTTTCATAGTGGGATACGTTTTCAAGTACAACTCGTTCGCCTTGTAAAACGAGACCGGGTGATTGTCTCTTTCTAAATCTACGGCCACCTTCGCGGCCACTCTAAGACTCCCCCCCCCCGACTCTGCCACCAACGCATCAAACAGGCACTCTAAACTTTTCGGTGGAATCCGTCCCATGCCTTTGCATTTTCGGAAATTCTCCCATACCTTTATTGCATCCTTCATCCGATTGCACCGCAGCAGCGATTCTATCAACAACCCGATGCTTGCCTCATTTGCTACGACTCCTTTTGCTATCATGCTGTCATAAATCCCAATGGGGTTGTCAGATTTGCTAGGTACGCTTCGTAACAGAGCATGCATCATAGATCGAGACGGAATCCCGTACTTGTAATACTCTGCTGTAATCCTTTTCCCGTCCTCATAGAATCCCTCCCTGCACAGCTTTACGACGAGCGTGCTGACAATGTGTACAGACCCCGAAAAGTACTTCTTACTCAAACTCATGAGCGACCACGCCGCATCCAACAGCATATTTTCTTTCAAAAATGCTTCGCCAATGAGTTGGTACACCAATGGTCGAACAGGGCTGAGAACGTGCCGGAACGCAACAACCAGCTTCTTGCAGTCTGCCAACCGGTTCTTCTCTATGAGCGTGAAAAACAAGCTGTAAATAGCTGCCTCCACCGAGTGGTTGCTGTAGTCAATCGCTGCCATGTTTTCGTCCTCCAAACGACTCGACGATTCGCTGACGCTCGGGCTGATCCTCCTTCCTCCTTGGCGTATCGACGCCCACCAGCGTTTAATCTTTCTGCAGGCAATAGTACGGCAAACTCGCTCCCTGGTCAAGAACAGGGTGACGTATTCCATGCTTTTTTCTATATCGTGCAGTGTGTTGTACGATTCGATGATGGCCTTAAACGTGTCCCGTTGAAGGCCGTATGCGTGCGTGACCTTGTTCGCGATAATGAACACCTCTTCAGCCTCCTGAAGGTGGGCGTGTGCGAGCAAGACAGCATTGTACCCCTTTCTGGTACACTTCACCCCATGCTCTTGCATGTGTTTATACGTGAGCGTTCCGTGCCGCGGCTCGTTGCAATCGACGTACGCTTGGATAAGAGAGGCCCAGATGTCCGCCTCATGGTCAACGTGCCGCTTCAACATGTTTCTTATTGGCTGAAGAATCTGGTGCAACTTCTCGGTATCGTGCTGCCGTCCGACCTCTTCCACCAAGCCAGACAGCGTCATCCCAATGTCGGAAGACTCATCAAACTTATCACCGATGGACAAAAACAACTGCAGCGCCTCTTTCATGTGCCCATCGGTCACGAGCGCTTTGACCAGCAGACTCAGCAGGCGCGGGTTGGAACCGATCTGGTAGCCGTGGCCCTGAAGGGTATCAACAATTTCGGAAGCGTAGTCAGACAGACTGTCTTTGGACAGGGACTCTACGATCAAGCAGAAGGTTTCGATATCCTTTTGCGGCAACGAGCTTTTTGACGACGCTTCTCGAAATATGGTCATCATTGTGTCATAGTTGTGGGTTTTTGCGGCCGCTCGCAGCAGGGACGCGACTGCCCTGGTGCTGGCATCCACGCCATTCCGCAGCAAAAAATTGTACAGCTTGATAGAGTTGTGAAACTGGTTTCTGTCCCCAAACGCGCTGATTATTTTGCAAATCGGACCTAGGGACGCTTTGATCCCAAAGGTGGCAATCATATCTTCCATAACCTTCGTGGATTCCTCAGGAGATCGAACCTTGGCAAATGCGTCGATGGCGCTTTCGTACACCTCAAAGGTCATCTTTGTCCGTGCCAAATCGATCAGCTGCAAGATGTTTTTCACCGCGGACGCTCGAGTCTTTTCTCTGCACGCCCGCAAAACATTCACAAAAACGGCGGAATCGGGACGGATTATGCTAGCGGTTTTCAGTGCCTGTCTTAAGTCTGCGATTGCCCCAGAAATTTGCCCGATATTTGCCAACGCCTCTATGTAAGTCTCACGCACCTGGCCGGCAGGCACGACTCCGGACTTTCGGATTTCTGCGAGAAACTGCTGGGGGGAAACGCTGTTTCTTCGGGAGGAATCGAACGCCCGGAATATAGCGCATCCCGTCCGCTCTTCGAGCCTCAGGCCAATCGCTCGCATGTCCCTTAACAGCCAGAGCACTGCTGTAAAATTCTTCTCTGTGGCGCAAGCGCGGATGGCCAAGTCGTACGTAAACGTAGACGGCCAAACTTTCATGTTCTTCATGTGCTGAAGCACCTTTTTAATCTCTTCAAAATTTTGAGTTTTTCCCGCGACAAGAACGTCCGTGTTGAATTTTGAAATTAGCAGTGCCTGGTGGACCTTCGAGTGAGGCTCTGGTACAAGAGCAGCAGTGACAGCGGAATCTGCAGAGGCCTTCAAACTTGTTCTAGCATCTGCAGAGGTGTTCAACAACTTTCCGTCTTTCGTCAGCGTGGAGTCCATGTACTGGTACACATTTTTCAACGCTTTCTTTTGATTTTCTGCTTCCTTGTGCATGTCTTTGATTCTGTTGTACTGCACTTCCTTTTGAACCGGCTGGGGGAGAGAGAGTGCCGCCAAGTCCACGCCTACGATTCCGGGCTGCAACCCAAAGCACACGATCGACTTCGCCGCGCCACAGCAAGTTACCCGCTTTTCCGACGGTGTCAAGAATTCTCTATTGATGTGGTGTCGTTCTCCACGAAAGTCACAAAACTGCACCATGTACGGGGGCGTGTGGTTCGACAGGTGCCGGAGAAGGTCCGCCTTTGTGTTCCCTGAGCCTTGCTTTTGCTCCTTCTCTTTCAAAGATCCTCCATATACTACCATTACTGAGGGAATCGATTTGCTAAGGCATTCTTTCATCTCAACCGCTTTTATAGATGCAAAATCTATGTCAATGCTCGGCCAGTCGACTTCGTGTCGGCGTACACTGTTTCCCGACTCGATATCCCACGCTTCGACGCACGCGGTTCCTTTCACCGCGACGCTGACCGCCGACACTGTCCCGTTCGGACACACAGCGACGCTAGTAATAGATCCCCCCGTATGGGCCATTTTTTGGACTAGTCTTTGTCTTGGGGGGAGGTTGCAGTCCCAGATTCCTATCGTCGTGCTGTCCGCTGTCAAAAATTTGTTGCCGTCAACGTGGCAGACGTCCACAACACCGGTCTGGTGGCACTCTTCCAACGTCATCAGCCATTTTAACGTATGGGAGTCATACAGCGGGCACTTTCCGTCGCCCAGCCCACACAAAACACTGTCCTCGCTTCGGCAGATGCTAGTCATGCAGCCGGTTGACACGGCGTTCTCCCTGATTTGGCGCCCGGTGTTTCGGCTAAAGACAGTCAAGTGTCCTTGGTTGTCTCCAGCGTACACGACTCGCCTTCCGCATTCCACCACGGTGTAGACGCTGTTTCTCCGGCTACTACTCCCCGTGTATCGTTTTACAACATCGAAACGGCAATTCGCGCCTCCCTCCCTATTATTACCCCTCCGTCTTATGTGCGACACGTGCGGATTGTTTCCCGCGACAAAAAAAGACCCATCAAGCAGAATGTCCGGGCAGATTGAGGACGGGTACAAATCGTTTACTCCAAGCTCCATGTGCTGCTGCAACGCTTCAACTACCTTCCCTTCATTTCAGACGTTGCAACTTTTAAAAATTATTGTTGACACTCGTAAACGTTTCCGATGGACAAAATTATTAACTAACGTATTCTTTTGAAACATATTTAATCTTTACTCTTTTTGTTTCTCTTGTATATATATTATATATATTACCACCATTTTTTGTGAATTTTTGTTTGTTTTTCTTTTTCTTTGAATTTCATTTGCCTTACCGGTATTTATAGTACGTCGTACCGAGTCGAATACCACCTCTTCCTCCTCTTCTGTCACTTGCTACCTACCGTACCGGTACCGGTACAATAATTGGGTTGGGTACTACCTGTACCCGGTATTTTACTGGTACGGTACGTACCAGGTACGGCCGGAAAAAGAACGAACCGAATAACTAATAACGGTGAAAAAAATATTTTTTAATTTTATACTGTAGTAATATTAATTAATAACCAGGTTTTTATACTATTATATAAATAAGCTTATATATACTAATAGGGAAGAAGAAGAATTGCAGAATCCTTCTACTAGATAATTGGTTTCTCTTACTTATTTGTTTTATTAGAATACATATATAAATAGGTAAAATAATAAAGTCCCCATAATATACCGGTACCGGGGTACCAAGTACCTTGGTATTGGGAAGAACGAAAAGCCAGCCGATTATTAGAAGATCCAATAATCCTTCTAATCGATCTCCAATATGTAGTGATATGATACAGTACAAGAAAACAAAAAGCAACCCCCCCTCAACATCTCTCAATCTCGAAACATCAACAACTTTTTAACAGTCAATATATGTTTCATCTTTTAAACCCCGAGCATGAACATCTTGATATTATTAATCTTATGTTGTACCTGCAGTCTTGCTGGCGCGACGACACCACTTCTAATTGCTGGCTTAGCCAGTGGAGGTATTTTCCAGTTGGACTTGTCCAGCGGAATGGTGGACAGTGTTGCCACAGAGAAAAATGCAACGTTGGGGATATCTTGCGCAAGGGGTGGGGCAAGCGGTGAATTTTTGTTTTATTTGAATCGTGCTTCGGAAGGAGTCGAGTTGCGGCAGTATGACGTTTCAGGAAAGAGGCAGGTCTCGTCCTCCCTGCTTCCGTTCTACAAGCAGAGTTCCAAAGAAGAATTTTCCGAAGGCCTGGATTATTACATGGACTATGCAAACACCTCGAGAGGACGGTTATCAATTGTTGGACCAGATGAAATTCAATTTATTCACATGTTGGAAGCCAGCGTAATGGATGGGAAACTTTCGTACAGCGACATCCTGCAGTATCCAGGTGGGGTTCGACTGAAACGAGGATGCTCGGCGTTCGATGTACGGCGTCACCAGCATTGGCTTCAGGTAGCTTACGATGTGTCGAATTCTACAGAAAGCGTAGTTGGAATCATTCGACCGAAATTGTTTTTGAAGCGCTACGATATACCGACATCAACCGTTCTGGATATTGTACCGGACATTGGCACCTCGGTTCTTATGCATTTTGATCCTACCAGTGGGAACTTGTTTACGATCGGCTGGTGCCCAAATGGGAGCAAGCGCTGTATTTTTGTAATGGATAAGTTTGGCTCAAACCCCGCCCTTCGCGTTAGAGCAGAATTGCCTCAAACATACGCCAATATTATGAGCGGGGTATCGTTCGTAGACAACCATGGGGTCTTCTATTTTGTCGTGCAAGTTTTGAAACAGAAACCCCCGGTGCACCATTCACTTCTTCAGTGCGTTGAGAAGGATACTGCTATTTGCTGGCGTGTCGGAGACGAACTTCCAACATCACCACTTAATGAAAAAGACTGGTACGTCGTTGGGGTAAGCACTATAAACGGGAAAGTCGTGCAGGAAAAACAATTGTCATGGAATAAGATGAAACCTTCAATATTGACTTGTGGGAAGTGAAGAAAAGGTACACAAAGATTCGATCAGTTAAAAAAATAACATACAGCACCTCGTTGTTTTTGAAATCAAAATGGAGGCACACGCCGGACTCTTTCACAGCCGACCACTAACCCTTATTTTAACACCATTTATTTATTATTTAAAAAAAAGAAGAAGAAAGAAAAATAAACGTTACACGTTACACACGCCGCGCCTGAACTTTTTTTTTCCTTCTTCTTCTTCCGCCTTTTTGATTTTTGAATTGTTGATTTCCAATTCCTTTCATGTATTTCTATAAATTCATTACCCCCCCCCATTGACGTAGAATTAAAATCATTTACATGCTCCTTGAAAATAAACTGGCTGAATATAGAGAATTTAAAAGGAAGTACGAATAGTTTGTTTGGTGTGAATTCACAGTTTGTCTTGAAGGGCGGCGTGCTTGAAGACAAAACAATGCCGTTGACCTAGTATATGTTTCTGGTCCCGGAGATACACCAAAGAATGAGCGTGGAAGAGATCCCAATATGGGACGAAGAGCCTTTAATCCCAGGGGAAGAAGTGGTTTCTACCGATAGACAGTATTTGAACTACGATTTATATCAGCGCAATTGGGTGGCCGTTGCTACAACGTTGAGAGATGACAAGGAGTGGCTAGATTTGCACGAAGACGAAATTTTTGCCGAATATGAAAGGGAAAAGGCAGCGAGAGCGAAACGCACGAAACCAGCGGCGGTGCATCGGGCGGAACAGCGGACAAAGAGAATGGAAAAACTTAGAAAACTTTACGGTTTGTCCAGGGCGTCCAAAGAGTCCCCTACTTCTGCCTTCTTCGCCCACGCAGGATACGCCAAAGAGAACCGCCGCCTCAGCATCAACATCGAAGAAGTGGAAGACGAGAAAGTCCTTATTCCGAGCCCCATGAACCAGCGATACTACGGTGAAAAAGGAGTGCCAATCCTGTCCGTCGTGTCGACACCCCACGGCAACATTTCGCCGATAAGATCAACACAAATAGAATCAAATTATGTTCATGGTGGAGTGAAGACAAGCTCGCCCTTTACGGGTGCTTTGCAGAATGACATTCGCGAACTCGACAACAAGAGACCCGTTGGGTACAGATTAAACCCAACGAGCGCCGTAGGGCACAGCCCTGAAAAGGTTGGTAGCGAACACAGCCCGAATAAAAGCCTCCACGAAGGCAGAAACTCTCGGAGCAATCTCGACGACAGCGAAACTCTTGAAATGGAAGTCGACGAGCTATTGGACTGGGTGGAGGGACTGAATATTGAAGAAGAAGCGGTTTGAAAAGGGAAGCGGACACAAAAAGTTTTGCACTGTAGAAGTGTTTCAAATTTACAAACGTAAGCTGTACTCACTTTCCCTGAGAACCACACGAACAATATTTTATCAACCAAAGTGGTGCACACACATTATTAATTTGTCGCAGCTGTTAAATTTTTTCCCCTTCAACTTTCTATCTCCACTTCTTGTACGTGTCTGAGAATTTCCTCGTAGAGGGCTGCGGCAGATTCGCTATCCATCTTCACGTCCAAAAGTGCCTCAAGGTGTTCTATCTTTTCATTAAGAGTGACATTGGATAAAGACACCAACTGTTTTATGGACGTTGAGTTCTCGTTCCACATGAGTTTCACTCGTTCCAGCACTTCTTTTTCCAGCGATCTTTCGGTCGGCGCAGAGCTCATCAACGCGGAGGCGTCTGCTTCTTCAATATTCGCTTTGAGGAATTTGTATGTTCTCCCAACTATTCGATGTTTGAAACAAACGTTAACAAAGCAGTGAATGTTGATTCTTTTGCCTTCTCCGGTAGATTCAGGTTGGGCCCTCGACTTGGCAGAATGAGAATTTTGCTTCTGAGGAATCGCTCTTGGCTCCTTCTCCAGGTCTTTGCTCGCTCTTACCACCTCGTGAAACATAATTTGCAGCGTTTCGGGGTTGCACGAAGGCTGAAGCGAAAGTGCTATTTTTGAAAAAGATTCCAACGACGCACCTTCTATATTCTGGTCGTCGCCACTGTGATCAAAAAATGTTTGTTCTATGCGTTTCTGTGTCATTCTGCGGTGTGACTCCCAAATTTTAATCACCATTTGCATCACACCTGCTGTCGACACCAGCCTTGTGTCAACATCTTCCGTGCTACCGTGGGCGAAATTATCTCCCCCGGTCTCCTCTCTCTCGTCAGTGTCGTCGTTTGTTTCCTTTCTCTCGTCAGTGTCATCGTTTGTTTCCTCTCTCTCGGTTTCCTCAGAGTTTTGGTACGAGGAAACGGAAATACTTTCCAGCATTTTCAAATTATTGCTAACCCCTTTTGGCTTTACTATATGAACAAGTTCCTTTGCTATTCCCACGGTACAATACGATTGGCCTTGGATATCAATGACCTTGGCGCACAGGAAATCTCTGGACAGAAATGCTAAGTTAATTGCTTCCTGTGGCAACGTCTGCTTGTCGTCCAGCAGGTTTGCAAGTCGCCCAAATATAGAGCACTCAATGTTCGAGCTGCTGAGGCACTGTATTGTGTACACAAAATTTGCAAAAGTAACTTGGGCAATCGAAGGCACTTCTTCGGAGTCTAAGAACAGATCGTAGCTGTACTCGAGCAAAGGGCTTTGCCGCTGCTGCAAGCTACTTTCAGTTGAGACCCCGACTCCGTCCTGAGAAGTCCCCCCTTTACATTGTGCCTCCATTCGATACTGCGACAAAATGTACCTGGTGTACTCGGTGGAAACGTAGTTCAACAATATTCTGATCTTGGTATCGTTGTATAATTCAGGAACAAAATCTGGCGGAAGCATGCGAACAAACGGAAGTGCTGCTGCAGGAGAGGAGTACACTGCTCTTTCCCCCGAGTTCGCTACCGTTTCATCGAGGCCCGCTGCGTTAATTTCATGGAGCATGTCCGTTTGCGTAGAGCACGAGGATCGAAAATTAAGTTGACTTCGAACAATATTTTCGTTTAGCGTTGCTCTCAGGGACTTGATTTTCGCGCTTATCGCGTCCACGTCTACGAGAATCTTCGAGCCCACTTTCCCAGTCAGGCTACCAAATTTCTCGGACGTTCTTTTCCCGCCAGAGGTTCTTAATACGGAGGAGAAAGCCTTTTTTTTTACATGTTCTTGTTCTTTTGATTCGGACTGCTCCGTGTTTCCATTGTGCAGTTTTATCCCTTCCCCATCATTGCTGTGTTGCTCAGCAGCCGCGCCAGCCTCTTTGTACCACGAAGTGTTTACCAAATCTCCCAGGTTTGAATCGTCACCCGTTTCACTCTTTACATTGCTGAAGGACATCCTGTGGTCTACCAAAATGTCGGACAACCGGTCCATCATCTCTGGAACGCCTTCGAGCCTCTCCATCCTTTTCTTGTCTTTGTACGCCTTTGTAAATTCTGCGTCTTCCATCAGCTGGGCAAGCCGGATCACTTTGCCAACCCTTTCCGCGATTTGCCGATGTTTGAAAATCGTCTTTTCGTACTGCTTTTTACGAGCAACAAGGGCTCTATCGAGAACGTCCGTATCACTTTTTAAATTTAAAGTGCACGTTTTTGCATGCTGAAGTTCCTCGTTCGCCTTTCGGATGGACTCCGTTAAATCCCGGCGTTCCGTCATCAATCGGTTGCAGAGCGTTTCGTGGCGCTCCTCTAGCGACTCCGTCTCTTTCATCATTACCGACATAATGGCGACGAGAGACTGCCACAGCTCAGACACAAAGTCGCCAACGCTTCTTTCCTCGGCCGAGAACTGTCTGGAGAACTCGTGGAGGGTCAAGTCGATAAGGGGAAGCAAGGTTTCTATTTCCTCTTCTATGCTCAAGGGCCCTCGTTCACCCGGGTGCAACTCCTTTGCCTGCTTCGAGTACCAATCGTCCAGAAGGACGGTATCACGGGTCCAATACGGGTGACTTGCCGGAAATATTAGTTGCTCCCAAGTTCCCCTTTCGGAGACGAACCGGGCAGGGTATTTGTGGTTATCAGGCGGAAGCACCACATGATCTAAATGTACATAGTGGTCCTTTGGGATCCTAGACGGTTTGTTGGCCTGCCTTTTTGAGAAACGGTCATGCCTTCCACCCTTCGCGCTCGCGCTCGCGCTCGCCCTGGACGGAGGGACGTAGGGGATCCTTTTTTTTGATTTTGGCGGAAAGGGAAGGGGCTCTCGGTTGCGATGAAACATCATGCTTTCTGCATCCCTGGCGTTCTGCCGAATTTTTGGTGGCTGAAGGTGTTCTCTAAAGTCCGAAATTGACGCGTGTAGCCAACGCTCGTACTCCCCCAGGCACGCCAGCAGCATGCCCCTGAACTTTCCCATATCTTTAGAAATCTTTCTCGCCTCCTTGATGAGTATGAAAGGCTCAGTTTGTCCATGATTGTCCTTCACGTTTGTCAAATCCAGCGCGTTTTCGATGCTGACCAGCAACCTTTCGCACCTCGATCGGATGTCTAAATCTTTATCGTTCCTAGAAAACATTTTGGAGGAGTCCATTTCGAGTTTCTGTTACGGGATGCGTTGACCGATTATCATTGCTTTATAGTCACGGAGCCCTTGCGTTCCAAGGAGATTCAGATTTAAAATTAGGTTGGTGGCAGCAGAAAAAATGTTTAAATGCGTAGGCGAGTCCAGAGAGTGTCTTTTCGGAGGGGGAAAAGTTGAACACTGAAAGAACGATGAAATAAAATGATCGTTAAAATTCTTCTTCTTTTTTCCATGATTTGTTAAAGTTACTCTATTTTTTTTTTATAGCTAGACCGACTATTATTAATTAATTAAAAAAAAATGAGTATCATCATCTATCAGTTTACATTATTATGTTAATTCCTCGTATATATATTACGGGTTATTATTCGTGCTGCATAATTGAAATTGCATCCAGCAGCAGCGCACAAAAGATGATTACGAGGAATGCATTGACAATGACTCTGGACCTGGCATAACTACTATAACGGATGGCAGGAGGATGGCAAATGAAAAACAAGCTCTTTCTCTCTTTCTCTATTTCTGAAGAACGAACTGGGAAGAATCGGTATTTCTTCCTGGTTCCGTACGGTGTGGTGTGTGTGCGGTACTCGTATGACGCCGGAGAATCGACCGCTTGTATTTTTAAGTACGAGTAGTTTTGTTGATAAAAAACCCCTTTTTTTATTATTAGAAAATATAACAAAATACAATGAATAAAATAACATATAAATGGCACTATTAAACAGATAGGGGGAATGCATCTATTTTCATCATCCTCTGCTGTGCTCTGCTACAAAAAAGTTTTTTGAAATAATTTCAATGCTATTCGTATATCCAAATTTGAATTATTTTTTTTTTTTTTGCGGGAACCCAATAATTACTCTTCTTCTTCGTTGTCTTTCATTGGATTCATCGATCATCCGCTATCTCTAAGCAACGATTAAGGATATATAGGATATATATGTATATAAATAATATATATGCTGTGTATATATAAATAGGTATACTTTTTATCATTTGTTTTGTTCTATTTAGTTATTATGAATATCATTTATAATAAATCATTTAAATCCGTATATCTACAATGACTTTATTATTCTGAAATGTCTCCTACCGTTATTCCTATATATACATATCCTTAATTATGGCCTGTACTTATTAGGAAATTAAAAATAATAATATTGTTGTTGTCGATAAAATATCTATCATCCTCCTCCTCCTCCTATTTCGAATTCTCAATTCTTATTCCTTGACGACTCGACTTAGGTTCGAAATAAGTTCAAGCGATATACGCACCCAATTAACTTCACCAGGACATATTTAAAGTTTTTTTCAGATAGAATTCAACAGAATAAGAGCCCTTTCCTCCGATTGATAATTCAAAGCAGGACGTCAAGTTAAAATCACCCAAGCACAAGATATTGCACGCGTTTGTTACCATTGCCTAGAAAAAAAGCAACGATGCACTCCAGAAATCGCGTACAGTACGGAAACGTGGGAGGGTACCACAGTTCCGGCACTATCCCGTCGAACAAAGGCCCCTTCAATCTGAGAACGCCGCGTGTCGTCCGCTTCGACGGTCCATCTCCCGCTACGGCGAGGAGAAGTACGAAAATGATCTTCAACAAATCAACTGTCAAAGCCTGGGATGCCACGCAAAGTGACTTGTCCAAGTACAAGCTTTCTCCCGAGGAGGTCATGCGCAGGAAGCAGAGCAGGCGGACCCCGGTAAACTCTGGACCTGCATCGAAAAGAAAAAAGGCTGTCGCCCGCCCGGATATGATGAGCGCGAATGCTGCGTCGCCGTCCCAGACACCCATGGTTCGTGACTCCAAAGGCAACGTTGCTTGGGTCCCTTCGGGGAGGAACACCAAAACGCCCACCCGCGCCTCCCTGTTGAAGTCCCCCAGTGCTCAAGCACCAAGTCCGTCTGACGAGGATCCAGTGTCCCGCGTCACCTCCCACCACTCTTCCCTTTCTCAAACAAACCAGGCCTGGGAACGCTCTCGCATCGAACGGTCTGCCTCTAAGAAAGCTGCGGCTGCAATTGCAAAGGCGGAGTCCAGGGCAAAGCAACAATCAATGCATTTGAAAAATGTCGATATGAACCGACTGGAGCAAGCTTTCTTTGAGTTGCAAGGGCAGTTCGACAAGCTCCGCCGACTGAGCGGTCGCTCGCAAGAATGGTGCAAGTTTGACGCAGGCGAGCTTGGAAAACAAGAAAATATAGTTTCCTACGTCGAGAGCCTTGTGCTTGCAACCAGCAGCGTGTGTTCCGTTCTTTCTGAACACGAAATTCGATTCGCACAGGAACAAGAGGAGCGCCAGAGTGTACAAGAGGCACTGATGGCGATGCAGAACGATATTTTGCGCATACGCGACCAGCAGAACCAAGGGCAGAACATGATGGAATTCCTTGCCGAGCGCACGACGACCGTTCCAGCAACCGAATTAAGCGCCCCGCAGTCGCCCTCGAAATCCATTTCCGTCCAAGTGCATATCGATAAAGAAAAGGCAGAAAGGGAAGAAGCGGAGGCATTCTTTGAGGAACCTGCGGAGCGATACAACGATTTCCAAGACGTAGAAAATTTCCAAGACGCAGAATTTCAGGCTGCCCAGGACGCGGAATTTGAGGCTGCCGAGGAAGCTTTGGCCATGGAGGAAGAAAAAGTGTACGATCAAATTCACCTTCTGGAAGCCGACGATTTGCGGTCCCTTATCGAAAGCGAAGGTATTATGACGACAGAAGACCAAAGCGTAACCGAGCTCCGCCATTTGCTCATCGCACTGATGAACACCGAAGAACAGGCCGAGACAACCCAAACGGCACCGCTGCCCATGGCAGTACCGATGAAGCCGGTGGACGCGCCAGATTCCAGCATTGGTCGTGTGAGTTACGCAGAGTACATGGATCGCCAATCGGGTCTCGTATAAATTGTCAGGGGTTGTAATTTAAAAGAACACACAAAATATTTTCATTTTCTCTAAAAAAAGCTAATAAAAAGTAA
>LT642343.1:0-22107 GCA_900128585.1 Stramenopiles sp. TOSAG23-3 | reverse complement strand
GGGGGGGGGGGGGGGGGGGGGGGGGGGGGGGGGGGTGAGGAAAGATCTGTGCCAAGTTTTGCCCCCCCCAAAATCATGTGATAACGATGCTGTGCCCCTTTACTTATTGTGGATTATTATAAAAACAAATTTAATAATTCTCCCATCATCTTCTTCTTCTTCTTGGTGGTCGTCGCTTAAATATAAATTACCACTACTTCAACTTTCAACATTGAAATTATGATATCTTTTCTCGCCAAGTTAGGTGTGTGTATTGATTGGCAAAAGAAAAGGGCGACTTTTTACGGGAACAAGCACATTATAAACCCAAAAACTGTTAATTGTCTTTGGCATCGTACACGTGAACGCAGAACTGAACGACTTGACGCCCCACCCACTCTAAACGAACAGAATACATAACGGTTATTGAATATGCCAACAGCAGATAGTGTTTGGGGTAACCCCGATCAGGACGTGCAGGAACGTGCCGATCGAGCGGAGAATATAAAGGCTGCAATTGCTGCAGCTGAAGGCGAGCGCGCGCGGAGAATTTCAGCGTCCGAACCTTCGTCTCCAAGCCGAACAGAGAACATAAAATTTGCTATTGCAGCGGCGGAAGGCGAGCGAACCCGGAGAATGTCAGAGGACAGTATGGCAGAAGTCCAAGCTGAAATTATAAAACAAAAAAACATCGAGTCGGCGAAGAAGGCTGCCGATGATGAACAAGCTGCACGTGTTGCTAGCGCCAACGCCCCGACACCTAGCAGGGCGGAAAATATTAAGGCTGCCGTCGTAGCAACCGAAGACGAACGGGCGCGAAGAATGTCGGAGGATAAGATGGCAGGTGTCCAAGCCGATATTATAAAACGAAAAAACATTGAAACCGCAAAGAAGGCGGCCGATGCAGAGCAAGCAGCACGCATTGCAGAAATGAAGAATGCCACGGTAGCTTCAAAAGTTGCGCGCAATGCACGTATTAAGGCCGCGAAGAAAGCAAGCGATTCAGAGCAAGCGCAAAGAATCGTAGATGCGCTCCCTAGCACCGAAGTGGACGGGCGTAGCGCCCAAGGCACAAACCCCGCACGAGATGAAGTCTCGTCGAATGATCAGGGCATTCTTCTTTTCTCGCTGCTGACCACTCGCCCTTGCACGACTATGCCCGACTTCGTGTTTGCCTTGCTGATTACTCTAGTTTGCTGGACGACAGCGATTAAGACCTTCAAGAGTTGGTTCAGCCTGGGCTTTTCTAAAGTGATGGAAGGCTCTGGAAAAGTAACCCACACAAACCCATTATTCAACTCAAAATATTCAAAGAGAACAAATCCACAAAAAGAGTAGTAAAATTTATTGTTTACTTATTTAAACGAAGTCCAAATCCATTGAATGATAATCTGAATTGAGAAATGTACATCATGTTGATGAAATTGCCTTCCTTGTACAAGGTACCGTACGGTACCGGTACCGGTACCGAACCAAGTAGTAGATGGAGATTCCCATTGGATTTAGTACATAGGCGATAATAACTACATGTATTAGTATACTATACTTCAAAAAATAAAGTGCGCGAGGGCGCGAGGGGCGACGAGCCGACGAATAGAAGAGGACAACGCAAAACAACTACCGGTATTAAAAGATGTCCCCGCGCTGAGTTCATTTTCCATTCTTCATTTCGATGACACGCAGTTAAATTAACGAAACGAAACCGTGCCTATTTGTTTTCAATGACCGTAGAACAAGCGCATAGGAGGTGACTTAAAAACTGGGGCGCGAACCTATTTTTTTTGAAAGGAAATGGACCGTGTGGGGACGACGGGCGTGTCGGACGGGACAGGGTACGATGGGAAACTTATTGCGTTTTTGGAAAGCCCATTGGTCCCCGCTTTGCTTGAGATGCGCATACGTCTTATCTGTAAATTTTGTAGTGCCGGGTTGGCCTGCAAAGCATGCGCGACGTATCACGGTTCTAACGCGGGGAATAGAAAGCGCAAGTGTGGCGTTGAAAGCCTCGACCGTGAATGCCCAGATAGTCTCAAGTCTTTTCAGTCCGTCCAAGAGACCGCGGGTCGCATCAGGGCCTTGCTGTGCCAAAATGCAGAAGTCGGGACGATGGTCTTGAATGTGTTTTTCAAACGGGCAAAGGTGAAGAAACCCCAAGAGTACAAGACAAATGGCAATTATATAGACACAAGGCGAAAGCCAGACCTGTGCAACGAGGCAGTCGAAACGCACAAAGAGTTGTGGGCAGCCCTGAAGGAAGACTCCCAACGCCGTCGCCAAATGGTCGATTTTCTTTACGCTCATTACGGGAGCTTTAGCGATTATCTGACGTCCTACGCGGCGCTTGCAGAAACGGGAGATGTGTACAAAACGGAAAAAGAGAAGGATGACCTTATAGTAAAGCAATTTTGGGAAAGCGATGGACGGAATAAACGGGTAAAGCTTCACCGGCACGTGAGTTAAAGGGGTTGATGGTGTGGCATTGTGACGGTATAAAACCAAATAAAAAAAACCGTGGGGTGGTTTTCGTTTATTGCATTTCTTGCGGGAGTGGGCGCACTTTTACACACGCGGTCGAGGGCCTAGATCGCACCGAGGCTAAAATAGAACGTATAGTTGCATTGATAAATAAAACTTACGCAGCAAATACTGAATCTCTCTGCGCCAAAATAATTTTTTTTCTTCGCACTTTTGTGCTTTGCTCTCTCTCTAGTGGGGGTAACACATGTATTTCCACAACAGCAGTAGTAGGCCAAAGCCCGCCCACTTCGTTCTGACCCTGTGGAAGGACTGGGCATGGCTTCCCTGCTGCTTGATCCTCGCCCATGCATATTGCTTCGACCCATTCACTGAACATCCTTATACTTGTGTGGGTTAACCAATTTATCTACAAACATTGCGTAGTCGACTTTTCCGTTTTTGCTGGCCCCTTTAGCAAAATCCATCAGCCCAGCCAACTCTTCCTTGTTCAGCTTTTCCCCAAACTTGGCCATGATGTGCCTCAGTTCCCCTTCCGTAATGGTCCCAGTTCCTGGCTTAGAACTCATCATATCGTCGTATATTTTCAACCCTTCCATCATTTCTCCTCCTGGTTCGCCAGAGCCACCAATGCCCTGTTTCAGCAGGTATATGAACTCGTCTACGGACACCCTGTCTTTTCTCCTTGACTTGTGCTTTGCCATGAGCGTGTTGATCTCCTTCTGCGTCGGGTTTTTCCCCAAGGACATAAACAACATTGGGACTTCTTTCTTTAATATAAACCCATCGTTGTCAGAGTCAAACATGGCAAAGCATTCCCTTGCCTCAGACTCTTGCTCCGACGTAACAACTACTTTGTTCTTGGAAGCCGACATTACACCCTACGCGTACTAAGAGCAAATAAGCAACAGTCACACTTCCGTCCGTCCGTTCTCTCCGCTACTATCCTTTAACGTATAAATGGTCTGCTTGGGGAAGTGTAGACCTATCTCTATCGTCTTGGTGATTCACTTTTACCTTTTTAAAATTTAACAATATAGACTCTCTTTACTTCTTTCCCTTCCTCTAAAATCATAGTCAGGAATGAACACTGTCATTTGAATAAAGTAATACGAATATAGTCTATAACTGAACACGAAAACTCTGTACAAAGTTATTATTATTATTTTTGTTGTTGTTGTGTTTGTTCTTCTTCTTCTTTCTTCTTCTTCTTCTTCTTCTTCTTCTTCTCTTGTTAAAAAAATTTCATCATCAACTATTAAGGTACCACTATGATTATTAATACCTGTACGGTCCCTTATTATTATTGGATTTTAATAAAATAATAATAAAATAAAATAAAAAAAATAATATAATAATAATATAGAGACTAAAAAAATTATTAGTTTTGGCCTTCTTCTTCTTTCTTTACCTTGTCTTCGGATCTCTCCTCTTCTTTCGTTTCGTAAGAGTCGAAAGAAAGAAAGAAAGAAAGAAAGAAAGAGTCGAAAGAAAGAAAGAAAGAGTCGAAAGAAAGAAAGAAAGAGGATTTAAAATAAGATTTAAAGATGTGTGTGAGTTGAAGGGTTAGGGTTGCCGTTTCATCCATCCTTTTTTCATCATATTGTATACTACCGTACTATTAATATATGATATAACAGTACTTTATAAGACCTATCTTTTTTTTCTTCGTATTGTTGCTGTGTGTATGTTGTACATTGTATTTATACTAAATTACGTATACTTAATACAATATAGCGAAGGATGAAAGAAGATAATCTAAAAACTAAAGGAATGCTGTGCTCCTGTGTCAACAACTTATATTCAATCTTATACTTCTATCTCATCAAAGAAGACGACTGCATTGTTAGAGAAGACAATAATTATATTTATAATAACAACACAGAACACAAAGGGAAAATAAGGAAGAGAAGAAGAAGAAGAAGAAGGATATTTTTTCACACCAAGGTAGATAGAAGTTAATAAAGTGTGATTGATGATCTTACAACCAAATTAACAACCAAACCATTTTAAGAAAACGTATCGAGACCAGCACGAAATTTACACGCACTCCCAAAAGTATCCATTTGATACGACATCGAAAACGCAAACGTTTCTTTAGAAGAACACCAACCAAATAATGCCTCGGGCCAAAAGTGCGAGCAGGAAGAAAAGCCCGGCGAAGAAGAAGAAGGCTGCGACGAAAGCTTCCGGGAAAGACAACATATACATCAACAAGACGGGCTTGAAGGCCTTGACCAACTACAAATACAGTGGTGGAGGCTACACACCGTTGGACAACTTCTTGAACCCGTTCTGGTACAAATGCGCGGAGTTTTTCCCGATGTGGTTCGCCCCTAACTTGATTACCTTCCTCGGTCTTCTCGGAGGAATTACCCCGTACTTGCTGTACTGGAAGTACCAAGGCGCCGACACCTGGGGAAAACAAACCGACGAAACGGAAGAATGGTGGAAGTGGGTCAACATTGTCTCCGCATTCTGCCTCTGGTTCTACCAAACCATGGACGCTGCCGATGGGAAACAGGCGAGACGGACCGGGTCCTCGTCCCCGCTTGGCCAACTCTTTGACCACGGCTGCGACGCCCTTATTACGGTGTTCTCCACCGCCCAAGTCTGCAGCGCCGTCCGGTTCCCCGAAGTGTGGCACCCGCTCGCGTTCGCGTTCAGCGTACAACTTCCGTTCTACCTGGCCCAATGGGAAGAAATGCACACGCACGAGTTCCGCTCTGGGATTGGCTTCCTTGGGGTTACCGAAGCGCAGTACACCGTCATCTTGACCAACTTGTTCGTCGCGTTCTACGGCAACAACATCATGCATGAAACGCTCTTTACCGCCCCCCTTCTTGGCGATATATCCCTTGCGCTGGGGTGCCTGTACGCCCAGCTCGGCGTTGGCATCGTGTTCTCGTTTTCGTTCATAACCAACACGTTTGCCAAAACGAAGGACTCGACGGCGGCATTCATGCAAATCGTGCCCGTGATCATCTTGGCATTGTTTTCCAAACTTATGCTGGCAACTCCCCAGTACGAAAACAACCCACGGTTGATCATGTTCCTTGTTGGGTTGGTCTTTGCCTACCTAACGAGCAACATGATTGTTACCAGTGTCTGCAAGATGGAATTTCCGTTGCGCCGTAACTTTCTTATTGTTCTGGGGATCCCACTTGTTTTCCGCTACCCCGAACTGCTCTACCCGTACGCGGCCATTGTGGTGACGATGTACTTGCATTTTCACCTCAATGTGATTGATGAGATTTGCGACCATTTGAAGATTAAATGTTTGACCATTCCTTACAAAAAGAAGTAAACGGTAGTAAACGCAAGCATCGGGCGGGTGCAATAGGTCGAAACGATGCTTTCGCCCAGTCGAGCTGGGCAATGGTTGGCAAATTGCCGGGGCAGCCGCCAGGATTGAATAATATAATTACTACGAATACAAAATATAAGATATTTACTTAAAAAATATTTTTTTCAAAATGTTGAGGTAAACTTTTATGATACATCATCGGTCGCGCACGCAGACTTTCTTTTGAACGCACACTGAAATGGCACACACGTGAGTAAGTTTAAACTGGTATATGTACACGAGAATCAAGGATATCCCCTTATCGTATTTTGTTTTTTCAAAATATATAATATTTGTTTTTTTTTACGAAGCAATTCTTCATTTTTTATACGAAGTACTTAGTACAAAGTAAAATTTTAAAAACAATTTTATACTGAAGTACCCTCTCCCCATAAGATTTAGAATGTACGTATCTGTTTTGTTTGTGTCTTTACCGAGGTGGATACGCCCGGCGATGGCTTCGTTGGCTACTGAGTGATGGGTGTTTGGAAGATTTGTTTTGCTGAAGGCCCGAGGAGTTTCTGCGACCAATCAACGAATAGCTGGTTATGGAATCCGCCGTAGAACGCCTTACTGCATTGTGAAAATCTTGCCCAAAAAAGTTCTGGGACGCTTGCGGCTGTTGCGCGGGGGGCAAGAGCCCGTCCGCCGTGCTCATCGTAGGCTGCCGCCGAGATGTGAGACCAGTCAGGGACTCAAAGTTCACCGAGGTCAGCTTCACTGCCGCGCGGCTCCCGCCAGCACCGGAGCCCCCACGGTGCGGCATTTGCTGCCCCAACGCGGATTGGACGCCAAACTGGTCGAAGGACGCTTGGTCGGCAAAGAAAATTTGGTTGTTGGGACGCGCATCTTGGACGAACATAAGCTCGACACGCTCTCGCTCGTCCACACCAATTTCACGCCCGTCCACGATCTTCAGGGTGGGCATCCTACGAATAACGTTCGCCCGGTACAGCTGCTTCCTCGACACCGGGTTGTTTGCCAGCGTCAACTCCATGAGAAACGGGATCGAACTCAGTTTGTCGATTTCGCTCATTTCGGAAATTCGGTTCATGCCCAAATATAGCAACTGCAAGTTGTGGACGTTCCTGAAATTAGACAGGGAGCGGAGGCCATTCTCTTCGAGCCGCAGTTCCCGCAAGTTTGACAGTCCCAAGAACGCGTTCGTGTCCACGTACTTGACGCGGTTTTTGTCCAGCACCAGCTCACGCAGTTCGTAGCACTCGTTCAGCCCATCGATCCGTGCAATGTCGTTCCCTTGCAGGAACAGCACCTTCAGCCCATTCAGCTTGTGCAGGTTGAGGCTGCAGCAGTCCGTGATGCTGTTGTAGCCGAGCTGCAGAACTTCCAGGGAGGTCAATGCCCCCAGGCCGTACTGGGAGGCGTCCGCGACGCTCCCGCTTTCTGGCCCTCCGGTGACAGACTGCGGCACACACAGCTCGTTGATTCGGTTGTGGTTCATCCGCAAAATCTGAAGCTTCCACAACGCGTGCAGACCGTTGATGTTGGTGAGCATGTTGTTGTCCAAATTTAACTCCCGAAGGTTCGAGAATTCCTCCCCGCTCAAGTGCTCAATCTCGCGGATTCGGCACGAGGACAGGTCCAGCTCGCGGATGTGCTCGAAGTATTTGTGGCCGATTTTCTCCGAAAGAAACTCAGCGGTTAGCTTTCCACTGTACTTTTCCCGCGCATTCTGCTGCTCGTTCAGGTCCACGCCTATCCCGTCCAAGACTTTCAGCTTGCGCAAATAGTACACGCAGTACAGCCGGTAGTTTTTCTGCCGGCAAAGGGCGTTTCCGGAGAGGTCGACGATGATTAGCTTCGGCAACGTCTTCAGGTGCTGCACCTCTTTCAAGGTAGCGACGCGGTTGCTACAAACGTACAGCTCCATCAGGTTCTTCAGGCCCTGCAGGCCATTCAAGCTAACGATCTCGTTGTCCTCGACAGAAAGCTGCGTCAGGTGCACCAAGTGGGTGAGGTTTTCAAATTTTGATATTTTGTTTTTCCCAAGGTCCAGCTTCTTCAAAAACGTCAATTTCGAGAGGCCGTCGAACTTTATGATCCTGTTCTCGTCCAGCACGAGCTCTTCCAGAAGGGTGTTTTCTTCGAGGCCTTGGATGCAGGCGATCTCGTTGTCCGCGAGGCTAAGGCGCCGCAGGTTTTTCAAAGGCTCTAAATTTTCAATGGTCTGCAGGCCCCGGTGGTTCAAGTCGAGCTGCTCGACAGAGGCCCACGCCTCTTCGTCGGCAGATCCGTCTACCCCCTGCGAAACGTTTCTCCCGCCCTTCCCGCACTTCATGATGTCCGCTTTCGTTATCGTCGCATTCGGTTGCGCGCACTGCGCACGGTCGGACTCTTCTATCGGTTTCCCATCAAACCACCCGAGCGAAGCCAGCCGGCGCAGGGTGTGGGCCCGGTAGCCCTTGACCTCGCAAACGGCGTTGTTCCGCAAGTCGAGTTTGTCCAGGGCAGGCAAGTACTTGCGCAGGACGCCGATGTCTTCCAGCCGATAGATCAGGTTGTTGTTCAACTCCAAGGCGGATAGGTTCTCCAACCCCCGCAACCCCTCTACGCGCTTGATCAGGTTGAAGCCCAATTCCAGCCGTTCCAACTTTGCCAGGGCGTCCAACCCCTCAATTTTATGGATCTCGTTGAAGCTCAAGACCAGAAACTTTAAATTTATACAGGCGTCGAGGCCCTCGATCCGCCGAATGTGGCACCCGTGCAAGTTCAGGTACACCACGGCACCCATCTCGAGGGCCCGCCCACGCTTCAGCACCACCGGCTGCGTAATCTCGTACAGCTTCTCCGAGGGGGGCAGGTGCGGCGGCATGTTCAGAATGTTCTCGCTGTTGTCTCCCCCCTGCCTTGGGGAGGCCCGAGGTTCGGGCGCCGGGGGTGACGACGGGGACGCTGCCGGGGGGGGGCGCCTGGCCGGGCGACGCGATCGCCGCAGCGGGAATTTTGCTGCTCTCGGCCGCGCCCGAGCCGTGCTGCGGCTGCAGTATCTTGGAGCACTGGTACATGAACCGCTGCATTGGCCGCAGGAGCGGGCCCATGTCCAGGCACTCTTGCTCCGTCAACGTTCTGCCCAAGAGTTGGGAGGCCATTTCTATCTTTGCCTGCAAACCGTCCTCCTCCGACGCGCCGCTCGGAGTGGCCTGCATTTTGTTCGACTGGGTGACCAAATCAAACTCTATCAGGTACTCCGGCAAGACCAGGGCATTGTCAAAGACGAACCACTCCCTCTGCTTCGGGTCCGACGCGTTCGTTCGGTACACGGCGTGGGCGTCCGGGTAGACCGACTGCCGGATCGACTTTTCGCCCCCCCCCCCCGTTGTCCTGCACGCTGCTCGCATCGCTCTCGTCGCTCTCGTCGCCGCTGCTACTATCACTCGACTCGCTGCTGCTGTCGTCGTCCGTGGACTCCTTCGAGGCCCCGGGCTTGTTCGCCGCGGCCGTGCTGTCGCCCGTGCTCCCGTGCTCGGTTGCAACGTTTCCTAAAAATACTTTGACGACCAGCAGCTGTCCGGGAGGCAGCAAGAACTCCCCCCGGTTCAAGGCGGCCGCGGCTTCCCGGAGCGACTTCGAGTCCACCACGTCGTTCTCCGTTTCAACGCCCGCCATCCGCCTTCGTTTCGCGGCGACCGCCGCGGCGGCCCCGCTCCCAGCGACAGCAACGGTGTCCATCCAGTTGAAGTCCTCGTCTTCCTCGCCGTCCTTCTCGTCCTCTTCGTTGTGGGCCCGTTTCGCAGCCGCGCCTTCGCTGCTGTTCTCGTACTTGATGTTCCTCGCACAGTCGCTGAGAAAGGCCCGGATCTGCGGCAGGTGCGACAGCGAGACGGAGTTCGAGAGCCGGATGGCCTCGTCCAGGCCCAGCCGGCGGAACTCCTTCGCGGTCCGCAGCCCTTGGTCTGCGACGCGGAGCAGCTCGTTGCCGTTGACGTTGGCCAGCTTGGGCTCGTCCCCGAAGAACAAGTACTCCAGCTGGCGCTTCCCGTTCGTTCCGGCGGGCAAATTGCTCTTGCGCACCAGGTCTTCCATGGCATTGTCGAACCGGTTCCTCAGGAACCGGTTGTGGATCCGCGTGACGCGGTTGACGCGTATGTCCTCGACCCCGTAGGCCCGAAAGTCGCGGGCAAAGAACCGCGACTTGAGCAGGTCTGCGCACGAGCTAAACCACACGTCCGAGGGCTTGCCGTCCTCGAGGCGAATGTTCCCCCCGGTCTCTAGCTCCACGATGAGGCGGGCGATGTTCTCCTCGGAGACGTCGCACAAGTGCCGCTTCAGCTGCTCGAAGAGCGACTCCATGCGGGCAATGACCTGGCCCTTGTTCGTGATGGCGTCGTCGAGGGCCTGGAGCTTCTTCAAAAGCACGGCCTTTTGAGCGGCCGTCTTGGTGTCGTCCAGGGCTGCCCGCTTGGGCGAGCCACTCTTCTCGGACTCCTTCCCTTCCCCGCCGTCCCCTAGCTCCTCGGGGGCGGCGGCCCGCGGTTCGCCGTCGGCGGGCAGGTACTTGAGCTCGTCCAGGACCCCCTCGACGCCCTTTCGCTGGCGGAGCAGGACGTTCAAATTCAGGTTGATCACGCTGATCTTCGCCTGCATGGCCTCCTGCGCCTTCCGGATCACATTGTTCGTGTTCCGCTTCAGCGTCTTGATCCGCATGTTATAATACATCTTCTTCTTCATGTACGTCGCCTCCGCGAGCTGCTTCGACTCGTTGGAGATGAGCATCGTGTCCAGCGAAGAAAGCTGGTTCAGGTGGTACAGAACGTACGTTTGGTAGTTACAAAGCAGGCACGCTGGGTTGTCCCCGAAGTGCGGGTCGCTGAGGCACAGGCTCCGGAGGGAGACGGATCGGGTCAGATTGAGGACCTCCTTGAAGGCCCCGATCTGGTTCCCGGACAGGTTGAGCTCTGCCAAGTGCCGGTTGCTGTCCAAGGTGGTGCCGATGGCGGACAGGTTGTTGTTGGCGACCCAGAGAACGCGCAGCTGGACGAGGGCCTGCACGCCCTCCAACCCAGTGATTTTATTGTCGTTCAACCAGAGAATTTCCAAATTCTTCAACTTCTCTAAATTTTCTATTTTACGAATTTTATTGGAACAGAGATGAAGCGAGCGTAATCTGGTCAAAAATTTAATGCTGTTCCCAATCGACTTGAGGCTGCACTGGTTTATCCAGAGGGTGACCAAGTTCGGGCACGCCTCTATCCCGTCCATCTTCGACACGCCGCTCTGGTGGATGACCACCAGCTCCGTGAGGCCGGTGAAGTACTTGACGTCCTTTAGCCCCCGGGTCAGGCGCAGTTGAAAAATCTCCATTTTCTGCGGGAGGTGCGCGCGCATGATAAAGGCCTCTTTCTTGATCCCGTTCGCCTTTCGTATAACTAACACGTCCGGGTCCTCGCAGTGCTCCCTGCGCCGCTTCTCTTCCGCCGTCTCCGGGACGGGGGGCGCCTTTTCGGCGTCCGAGGACTCCGCCGCGCTGTCCGCGTCCTTGTCCTTGCTCTTTTTCGACTTCTTGGGCATCCCTGAAAATTGCAAACGAAGAGAGCACTATTGACACTGCTGTTACTATTGTTACTACTCCTACTACTAAAAACGATAAATACGGCAGAGACGAACCGAACCTACTTCCTTCCCCAAGTAGTATTAGCTCACCTGCCTAAACTTAAACCTAGACCGACCGAACGAACGAACGAGCGTAAGGACAAAACTGGGTGATGCGATCCGGAAAAAACTAACGCACCTTTAAAAAGGAATGGAAACGGACTAATGTTCAAAAATGAAACAAAGGAGCGATAGAGTTCCATCGTGTTTCTTTTACAATCAATCCATTGTTGCATTCATCGAATGTAAAAAGTAGAGAGTAAAAAGTGAATTTCAATAAAAAAATTATTAATAATTAATTATTAACAATAATAATTATAATAAAAATAATTTTAGATGATAAATAAAAAAATACACCAAGTTAAGGCATATAAATAAAACACAATAATATTATAATATTAAATACTTACAATAATATAATAACACGAATATTTCAATTCTAAATTTCTTATAAAGTCCTTACTAATTTAAATCAAGTTAGAATATCTATTTTTTTACTTTTTGTAGTTCTTCTATAGTGTACACAAAATTTGATAGATGAAAAGAAGAAATCAATAATTTTAATTTATAATTTATAATTTATATAGTATGTTATTTCTTATTATTAATATATAAATACATAGATAATTATATCTATATAGGTAAAATAAATCAATAGTACTATTATTTAATATTTATATTTTACTTCATACTGTATACTTATTTATTATATATATACGACCTAACCTACCTAAAACCTATTTTAATTTTTAATTTAATCTGATTCTGAATTTTAATTTTAATTTTGATTTTGATTTTGATTTTGATTTTGATTTTAATTAAATTTTTTTCTTGTCGTTATTTTATTTTATTATTTTATTTATTATACTTGTATGGACATTATAGTGTCCATTATATTAATACTTAATAAAATACAAAAATAGATTTTTTAATTTTTAATTCTTCTTCTTCTTCTTCCTGTTATTATATGTATTAATATGATACAAGGACTGTTCGATATTAGACTATAGATAGAATGTACATTTTATAAACAATTTCAATTTGGGGTACCGTAGGTGTTGTGTGTGTGTGTGTGTGTGTGTGTGTGTGTGTGTGGTGGTCCCTTTCGTTAAAATTGGTCTGCCTCTATTGTGATCCTATGTTGTTATTTTTATAAGTTATTCAATATATAGGATTATATTTGAACTTTATAAATACATATATTGTATAGTAGTTAGTTATATTAAGTGAATTAAATGAGTTGAGTTGAGTTGAGTTCCTTTTGGTGGGGAAAAACGAAAAACTATCTGTTGTTATTACTTTATTACTTAACTCCTGTTGTCCGTATGTATTTTTAATATTAATCAAATAAATGATTAATTCTTAGGAAGGAGACTTCTTCTTTCTTTGTTTCTTTGTTTCTTTGTTTCTTTGTTTCTTTGTTTCTTTGTTTCTTTCTTTGTTTCTTTGTTTCTTTGTTTCTTTGTTTCTTTGTTTCTTTGTTTCTTTGTTTCTTTGTTTCTTTGTTTCTTCTTCTTTCTTCTTTCCTCTTCTTTCTTCTTTCTTCTTCTCTCTTCTTCTTCTTTCTTCTTTCTTCTTCTTTCTTCTTCTTCTTCTTCTTTCTTCTTTCTTCTTCTTCTTCTTCTTTCTTCTTCTTCTTCTTCTTCTTCTTCTTTCTTCTTTCTTCTTCTTTCTTCTTCTTCTTCTTCTTCTTCTTCTTCTTCTTCTTCTTCTTCTCTCTTCTTTCTGCGTTTTTTGTTTCACTTATTTCGAGTAGACTGTCCTCTTCTCCGAATTCAATAATTTTCTTTCAAAGTCTATTGCATAATCTATCAGTAAGGATTTTATTTCTATATTATTATTCGTATTTATATAATACATGAAATGGATTATAATTTATCTATATTAGTCGTCTATAGATCAATCAACGCTGCACTTCATTATATTATACCTATTGTAATTTATTTAAATGTATCCTTAATTATGATATATTTTCCAATATTTTAGCTTCTTCATTTTTTTCTCTTTCTTTTTCTTTTGTATTCCATACTGTTCCTATGTCTTTTTTTTAGAAGAAGGAATAATTGATGAAGGAATAATAATAATAATTATGATGATATGATGATGAGAAGAAAAGATGATTTTTTTAATAAAAAATAATAATAATGTGAGAATAATTTTATTAATGTATATATAGTTACAAACGATTTTTATTCAACGGATGAATTGTTCAAATCTGTTTACAGGATTCAAAATATATTTAACCTCGAACTGTTTATTTGACGATCGGACATGTTACGTAAGAGGGTGTCCTGGAAGCCCCGTTATACTTTCTGTAAGGCATCTACAAAATGTTCGGAGAGCTTCACGCACACCATGGCATCCCCGGCCCGACGGAGTTTGAACGCGTCGTACGAAGCGAGGCTGAGGTCGCCCAGGCACCCGAACCGATCGTCCCCACAGGTGTCGAAAGAACGTTGGGCGTTCTCTCCGGCACGGAGGCGTTCGTCTGGCGGATCCTCGACCCCAGGGTCTCCCTCGACCCCGCAGTACGACGCGCGAGTCCGGCAGCGCCTTGGGGAGAACAACATGAAAACGGCCGAAGTCTACAGCGACCGGTTTATCCCGTCCCGGTCGGGTTCCCAGGTCGACCTCGGCTTTCCCCTCATGGACGAGGACCCGCAGATGGCCGGGAACACGCAGAACAGCCCGACCCAGGAGGGGAACAGCAACGGGAACCAGGGCCAAGGGGGGCAGAGCAACGCCTCGAGCAACCAGGGCGGGAACGACAGCCAGCGGGAGGGGCACTCGACGTACTCGATGCTCTTGCGGACCGAGCTGCTCGGCGTCCCCCACTCCCCCATGGGAGGCGTTGGGAGCGCCGGGAGTCCGAACGCGTTCGCCACCGGGGGCGGCGGGGGCGCGCAGGCGAACGGCGCGGCGGGCCGGCCGAGCAGCGCGGGGAGCCGGCACGTGGCCCCGAACACGGGGAACCTGTTCAAGTTCAAAAAGCCCCGAATGCACGCCTTCCAGGAACTCCTGGACAAGCCGACCCTGTCCCCCGTCGGAAGCGTGAGCGCGCGGCTGCTCGCGAGCCCCAGGAAGGCGAAGCGAAAGATCGCCAAGGTCCCGTTCAAAGTCTTGGACGCCCCGTCGCTGCAGGACGATTTTTACCTGAACCTGGTGGACTGGTCGTCCCAGAACGTGCTCGCTGTCGGGCTCGGGAGCTGTGTATATTTGTGGAGCGCCTGCACGAGCAAAGTCACCAAGCTCTGCGACCTCGGGGCGGACGAGGGGGCGATCACGTCGGTGAGCTGGACCCACAGGGGGTCGCACGTGGCGGTGGGGACGAACAACGGGGATGTACAGATATGGGATGTAAGTAAATGCAAAAAGACCCGGAGCATGGACGGGCACACCGCGCGCGTCGGGACGATGGCGTGGAACGCCCACCTGCTCGCGTCCGGGAGCCGGGACCGCCTGATCTTCCTCCGGGACGTCCGGGCCCCGACCCCGCACGTCCACAAGCTCCAAGGGCACAAGCAGGAGGTCTGCGGCCTCCGCTGGTCGTTCGACGACTCCCAGCTGGCGAGCGGCGGAAACGACAACAAACTTTTGATATGGGACGCCTCGGGCGCCACCTCGCCGGTAATGAAGTTCAACGACCACACCGCCGCCGTCAAGGCGATCGCGTGGAGCCCCCACCAGCACGGCCTGCTCGCCAGTGGCGGCGGGACCGCCGACCGGTGCATTCGTTTCAGAAATACCCTCACCGGCACCGCCTTGAACTGCATTGACACGGGCTCCCAGGTCTGCAACCTCATGTGGTCCAAGAACGTCAACGAGATCGTCAGCACCCATGGCTACAGTTTGAACCAAATCATCGTGTGGCGGTATCCCTCGATGACGAAAGTCTCCACCCTGACGGGCCACACGTACCGCGTCCTTTACTTGGCCATGAGCCCCGACGGCCAGACCATCGTCACCGGGGCAGGGGACGAGACCTTGCGCTTTTGGAACGTGTTCCCTGGGCCAAAGAACAAGGACGGGAGTCGCCTAGGGACCAGCCTTCTCTTCCCTAGTTACCCAGACATTCGTTGATGATCGTATGGATATTAAGTAGCAGGAATAGATGGTGGACAATGAAGAATGAAAAGAACGGAGAAATGGATTCCCGTTTTCTTTCTTTCTTTCTTTCCTTCCTTTCACTTTATGTATCATAATATTATTATACTTCCGACTAAATTAGAAGCATCTACATGGTAGACTACGAGGAGAGGTGGTCGTCTACACAGGTATTATAATACCAACAACTTCGTCGTATTTAAATTATTTATTTACTATTATGATGATGGATTTTCTTTTTAAGAATATATTGTTTATAACAGTTTAAAAATAGTATAATATCCTTAATAAAGAAATTCAAGGAAACTTAATAATGTTTTCAAATTACTCATTAATTTTATATATAAATTTATCCTACATTTCCTATTTCTGAATTACATTTAAGAGTGAGTGATTATTATAACATCATCATCTCTTCTTCTCAATATTATTATTTTATATTATTTTTTTTTAATAATTATTTTTTTTAATAATAATAATAAATTTGAAATAAATATAATAATAATGATGCAGCAGCAAAAAATAATAATAAAATCATACAAAAAAAAATATTATATAAAAGTATAGAATCAGACTTAAGAAGATACGCATAAGAAAAATTCATTTTGATTGCATTTGAAAAAAAAAAAATAACAATAAAGAACGACACTTAACTTAATAGCATCCAGAAGAAGAGCACTGAATTACTACATTATATATTGGTTGTACAATTGAATCATGAAAGTTTATTTGCATTACACGGAGGCAGAGCCGAACCTTACCATTAAAGTGAAGCTTCCGAAGAAATGGAGGACGGGGCCGACAGACAACTTGAAAGGCTGCATCGTTGATAATTACAACAAGAAACACGCGACGGCGGACGGGGATACGCCTGCAGCAGTTACGCCGTTCGACGCTGCCGCATACCACTTAACCCTTAAGGATGGGACCGAGCTGCTGTCCGACGCAGTTGTGCAAGACTGCGTGAAGGACGGGGCGGACGTGTTTTTGACCAGTGGGCCCTCGAAGACCGTCGCAGAGGTGAAGGCCGTAGAGGACGCCAAGGAAGCGGCCAAGAAGGAAAAAGAGTCCAAGCTGATCTCGTGCAAAAACTTCGGGTGCCAGATGAAGTTTGACCCCGCGGAGAACAACGATCAAGCATGCGTTTACCACGTGGCCCCACCCATATTCCACGAAACGAACAAGTGGTGGTCGTGCTGCCCGCACAAGAAAGGGTACGACTGGGAAACCTTTCAAGCGATACGGGGCTGTAAAGTTGGCCGGCATTCGGCAGAAAAGGCGGGGCCGAAATTCCTCGGAGGATCGGACGTTCGTGCGGCAAACGACCCGAGCGCACCAAAACGTATTGACGGCGGGGGCCAGCCGGCTGCGCCGTCCGCCGCCCCTGCAGCGTCCAACCCTGTAGGCAAGGTAGTGACGCCCCTGGAAAAGCTGCTAGTGTTGAGAAAGGCGTTGATTTCGCTGGGAGTTCCCGGCGCAGAATTCGACCGTGCTCGGGACATAATAAAGACAGAACACGAAAGCAAGGGGGCAGAGGTGTGGCAGATTGTTTGCGAGAAGCTCTCCGAACATTTTGTAGATGCCTTGCAGAAAGTATAACGGGGCTTCCAGGACACCCTCTTACGTAACATGTCCGAAGTACGAAATTAACTTTATGTGATTAAAATATTCGGATCAATGCATGGAGTACATATATGAAAATGATGTAGTCAAGACTAAGTGACAAGGGTATATTTGGTTAATTACTAAAATCACACCAGTAGAGTAGCCAATTTTTTGTTTTCAGATATAAATTAAAATACCGATTCGGACCATGCATGGCGTTACCGACGGCTGTTCAAATCACTGCTGTGTTTCCGTATAAACTTGGGCGTCATGCTGCGCTGCTGGACTACCACTGGGCTTGCGATTCCAGTTTTCATGCACACGGCCTTCCGCAGATCATGCTCGTATTTTACTTTGGCAGCCCTGCAAGTCGCCTTAATCATCGATTGGTGGTGCCGCAGGTTCTCTTGCATTTGCTCGTCCTTGGCCTTGACGGCTTTTCGCAACGTCTCAACGTCCCGCTGGCTTTTCTCGTACTTCAGTTTCCATTTTCCTGGGTCCCTATCGTTCTGCAACTTCTCCAGCTTTCGCTGCAACCCCTCGGCTTGGTCTTTGTAAGCCTTTGCACTCTGCTGGATTTCCTGGCACCGGGCTTCCGACCGTTCGTGTTTCACCTTCAACGCGGCGATCGTGCGCTGGGCCTCGTCCCGCTCGTGCGCGAGCGTGCTCCCAATTTTTCCGCAGAACTTTTCGGAGTCTTCCACGACTTTCTTTAATTTACTTATTTCGTCCGTGAACTTCTTCTCCATCGCCATCGATTTCCCGTGGTACTCTTTCGCGAACTTTGCCTTCACCGATTTCATCTTTTTTACATGTCTAGATCTAAGCATGCGTTGCCCCTTCTCCGAGGAGGCCACGGACTTGTTTGCCTCGCCCGCCGGCACAGGGGCGGGAGGGACGTCGTCTGCTTCCTTGGTGGTCAGTTCCGATGCTGCCGCAAAGACGGAGGCTGGGATGTTGTCCTCGTCGGACTTCTGCTCGTCTACCCCCGCCGAATCGCTGTTCGTGTGCTTTGGTGCTAGCACTGTGCCCCTCCCTAGGGGGGAACTCATGGCCTGCGTGTTATCTATTGTTTTCTTCAACTCGGACTTGAACTCGGCGATTTTGTCTGACCTTTGCTGCCGGGATACGTTCTCTTTTTCGGCATCGTTTCCGTTCGGCTGGTTTTCGTCCGTGGGCGTTCGCCGTTTCGACGCCGACCTGTCTTTCTTTGACCTCCGATTTTTACCGCCCTCGCCCCTTTTCCTATGTCTCTTGGCCTTCTTCACCGCTTCCCCACCCCGAGACGCCGGAGTGGGCAATGTTTCCTTCTGGGAGCCCTGGGGCGACGAAGGCTCGGGCTCCAGGACCCCCGCCGCGTCCCGTGTGCGTTGAATGTCGGTGGCCAACGATTTCAAAGTGTTCCGGTGCATGTCTGTGGGGAGTTTCTTCAGCTTTCGCAGCAAATAACAATAGAACACGTTGAACGGGAGGCGCTCGGTATCCTTCCCTTCCACAAGACGTTCCACAAGCGCGGTGGCCTCCTTGACACCGTCCTCGTACGTCCTCGAGCACCTCCCAAAGAAAGTATTCAAATCGCTTTGGCTTACGGTCGCTTTCGTGGGGTCGGACGATACCTTCTCTGCAATGTAAAACGCAATTTCCCGAACGTCCGTCTCCCTCTCACGGGTATCTTCGGACGGGGACTGTACAATAATGGCTTTGCGCGGCCGAGCAAGGAGCAAGGGCTCTGCAACGGAGGATGGGGAAGACGTCGTTTCCATCTTTCTCTTTTCGGACACTTGAAGAAGGAAAAACAAAACGGCCACAACGAGGAACAAGGGAACAGCCTGTCTGCGGTCGTCAAAACAAATAAATCCAAAGAAAATGACTTTGTTTATTCACACAAGTAAAGTATCTGTGTATATGAATATATATTTCAACATCAGTAAATGAAAGGATCAAACTTCCCATCTTCTATTTCAAAAATTAATAAACCTCTTCCTACTCTCTTCTCAATCAAACATTTTCTTTGAATTGCAACGTGTTCTCAAAATATTATCACGAACGAAGAGAAGAAGAATGAAGAAGAAGGAAGAAGAAGAAGGAGAGAAGGAGAATATTATATGATTATTTTTTATTATTTTATTGAATTCTTTTTCTTCTTCTTTGTTGCTGTGTTCCTGTATTTTAAAAAACAAGGGTGCTCGTATTAGCTACTACTACTACGCGAAAGAAAAAAGTAAACGATTTTTCTTTAAAGACTATGCTGTATACCTTCTAAATAAATAGTTAAATAGGAAAAATAAAAAAATAGCGAAGAAAGAAAGAAAGAAAGAAAGAAAGAAAGAAAGAAAGAAAGAAAGACAGAAAAGACAGAAAGAAAGAAAGAAAGAAAGAAAGAAAGAAAGAAAGAAAGAAAGAAAGAAAGAAAGAGTCGAAAGAAAGAAAAAAAAAAAAAAGAAAATTATTATTTTGAAAACAAAAAAAACAGAAAAAATATTTATAAAAATGATGTATTACCCTAATACTAACATTCATATTAGCCAATACGTACTTAAATTAAACTATGATATTCTAATGCATCATATTATCTATTGCAATGAATGTTTTCTACCGAACGATCGATTATCTGTATACTATGCATATATAGATCTCAGCTTCCTTCGTTCTTCCTTTGATCGATTTGTTTCCTATATACATTGAATTCATTGTGTACTTAATAATTGTATTCAATGGATTTTTTGGAATTTTCATTAAAAATAAAAAAATAAAAATTTAAAAAATTATTACAGTAATAAAAATGATTTTTTATTCGTTTTCTTCTTCTCAGTAAGTATTTAATAAAATAACAAAATAACATAAACAACACATCAAGGGTTAAAAAAATAATTAAGAAAAAAAAAAGAAAAAAAAAAGAAAATGCGCCACACCACCCCCCCACCCTCACCATATCACAACAGCTGCTCAGGACCTCAGAGCGGCGAGAGAACACCCTTCTATGTTCCATATCGTATAGCTTATATATAGTAATATCAGAAATAAACGAAAAAAGTAAAGAGGAGAATCAGACGGAAGGAAACAGTGGTTGGACGCATAAGTTTAAAACAAAGAACATCGTTTGTCTGTACTTGTGTAAGTGTGTTTCATTTAGCGTGTGCGTGTGTGTGAGAAGGAGAGGACAGTACACCGATAGCGAATAGAGAGAGTACGATGGCGTCGGGACAGCCGTCGCCGCGGAAGTACGGTCGTCCGAAAAGCTTTTCCTTTGTGAGCCGGCGTCAGAGTGCGCTTAGGCTATACTCTTCCAGCACGTCTCAGGACTACGATGAGCCGAAGCGAATTGCATACGTAGAGAATATTTCTGGGGATTTTGAGAAGCAGTCGCACGCGTGGGACAAGTTTTTGAAGGCCTACCCGTACATTGAGGCGGTGCTGAAGCGGAAGAGCACGGGGGGGCAGGAGGAGGAGGACACGGCACCGGTGGCAGGGTGGACCGTCAAGGAAGCAAAGGATGCGTTGTGCTACGCGCTGATGAAGTGGAAGTACGTGTACGAGGTAAAGACGAGCAACGCGGCACAAAAGAAGTACGCGGACAACATAGACGCTAGGACCGGGAGATTTCAGTCCTTGTACCGGCTCTTGAGGGGCGGGAACCGCGCCGCCGCGGGCAGCTCCAAGGACACCCCGAAAAGGCAGCTTCCAAAACCAATAGTAAAGCAACTGAGCAAGTTAATAAGACAGGGAATACCACCAAAGTACCGCGGAAAGATATGGCAGCTGTGCGCGGGGTCGGACCAAAAGAGGGAGGAAGGGCTCGATTGCGGGCAAACGTACGAACGTTTGAACCGAATCATTCAACAGAACGAGGACCTCTTCCCGAACCAGTCCTGGATCGACATAGACAAAGACGTGCGGCGCACGGTCCTCTTGCTGCAGAACGGGGAGCAGTACCCCGACGACCTAAGGCCTTGCTTGCAGCGGGTGCTGGTCACGTACGCACTGCGGAACCCGGAGCTTGGGTACTGCCAGGGAATGAGCACCGTCGTTGCGCTCCTCCTCCTCCACATGGACGAGGAGTCGGCCTTTTGGGTGCTCTCGGCGATGATAGAAGACATGATGCCACGCTTTTACGCGACCGACATGGGTGGCGTGAAGACAGAGGCGGCGACGTTTGAATTCCTTGTACAGACTTACTTGCCAAAGGTGTATTCGCGGATAAGCCCACTAGGGGTTCCCGTTAAGCCGTTCGCAATCAAATGGTTCCTCTGCCTCTATCTGAACAGCCTGTCCGTGTCCATTGCGGTGAGGGTCTGGGACTGTTTCTTCCACGAGGGCGTGAAGGTCTTGCACCGGATCGGGCTCGCGGCGCTTCACTTGAAGGAGCCAGAGATTGTCAACTCCGACGCCCAGTTCGGGTCCATCTACGAGTCCGTCGACAAGGCGACCATCGAGTGCACGGATGCGGAGGCATTGTTTCGAGCTGCGTATGGGACCATGTTCATGGGGCGAAATTTTTCGAGTAAAATGTTGCTGAAGGTTCGAAGACACGTGTTGAAGCACGACCGAGACTTTTTCTCTGGGCGGTCCAGCAAAGAGGTGGACCGGGACGCCTTGGAGAAGCTTTCGTGCCAAAGCCCGTCGTCGCTAAGGTACAGGAGTAGAATGACTAGCAAGTGCAGCGTCGGGTCGTTGGCGGACGAGATCATCGAAGAGGAAGAAGAGGAGGACGAAGGGAACACAAGAGTTGAGGAAGGGAATGGGAAAGACGGTGCCGGGGACGAAGGCGTCGCGCCATAGAAAATGAATGAAGGAGTGCTTCTTTCTTGTTTTGTATCTTCCTAAAATAATAATAATAATAATAAATTGTTCGTATTATTATTATTATAAACACCAAAATATTTTAATAAAAATAGAATGGTGTGTCGCTGTATTATAATATTGTAGCATTTATAAAGATCAGTACTACTATATAAAAAATAAAATAATAATAATAAAAAATGAAAAAT
>LT642342.1:0-22165 GCA_900128585.1 Stramenopiles sp. TOSAG23-3 | reverse complement strand
AATCTAAAATCGCACCCAAGCAATTTGACGCTGTTTTACAAGAGCGAGTTGCGTCTCAAAACAAACTCAGCTTTCGGGGCACCAAAACCGAATCTCCAAGTCGGTTCTATCGAAATCCCACAAAAAAAACCTGCCAAACCTTTAGACAAAAAGACGCATAAACTAAAGAATGATTTTTCTGATTGGTACGACAAGATAAGAGTGGTCGCAGACTGCGAGAGCAACATTTGGAGTTCACAGAGCAGGATTTTGGTCAGGCGGGCATCACCAAGAACGGATAACCGTACTCACTCTACACGAGTGCCGGAACGACCACAGACGTGCCGGGGTCCTCGCAGGGAAAGCACCCAGCATCATCAAATGAACCAGCGCGGAAAGAGTCGCCCCCAAACTGCGGGACTCATGGGGAGCAAGATGGTACGCCCGCCAACCAGACCAAGGTCTCCCCGTTTGCGCCCGCAGACTGCCGGGGCGAGGTCAAACGTAAAACATGAGTTACAACATCGAATGAGGCAGCCTGCATCGCGGATTTGGGACTCTAGAAAGAGTAGGCCGAGCATCCGGGTAAACCCTTGGGCACCGAAAGTTCACCATTATGAAACCTTGCGCAAAGAGAAAAACAAGACGGGAAAAGAGGGACCTGGGTTGAAACTGAAAGGTAAAAAAAAAGTCATGAATCGTGTCCCTTCCATGAAGGTCGTTTTAGAACCGCAGCATTCACGTCGGAGCGCAGTTAGCTTCAGCAGAAAAAATGCGTATGGGAAAGGAAAACTTTGTATGTGGAAACACATAAAAGGTAATCGAGTCTCGAAGGCTATAAATTTGAAAGTGTACACAACAGATACTGGCGACGAGGTGCATTATTTTCAAAAGCCTGGGCTACGGGAGCCTGATAGTGTGAAAGAAGTGGAAATCCCAAAGGTGCCTACAAGGGCCTCATCATCGTCTATCCAGAGCATACCGCTACTCACGCACCGCACTTTTCCCAGCATCGAGCTCCCCCCCCTTGACCGACACGAGCACCCACCGGACCCCCCACGCTGCACTTACGAGCGGTTGAAGCGGTACAACGCGGAGATCAACGAAACGCACATGTGCTTTTCTGCTACTAGGGAGCCTATACAAGCGGACGAAAAATTTGTTGAAGATGACGTCCATACAATGTCAAATGCCGCACTGGATAAATCATCCTTTGGGCTTCGACCGTATCTAGTTGAAAGCAAAGATTATTACGAAAAGCAAAACGTTTACAGTGCTGCATTTTTACACGACTGGAAAATGATCATGGCAAAAGAGTCGTTTCGTGAATATTTGCACGACGTTATCGACCTTCGGTCTGTATTTGCAGTCGACAACAACGTGGATGTCTTTAGTGACTCCAACAAAGCCAAAGACTGCACAATATTGCTCCTTGAGAACAACCTCGTAACCGTTGTAACAAAAAAGTTGAAAAAAATTGAATGTTCTGTAACTGAGCTTCGGTTCCCAAGGCCTCAACGAGGGACGGAAATAATGCGTGAGGAGGTGATGAAAATACCGTTGGTGCAATTTTATTCAGCATGCGGCTGCACCGCAGCAAAGCTAAGAGAAATCGGAGAGTTTACCATGGCAACAATAGAGGTGCTGGATACGTACGAAGAAACTGTCCAAGGCAGTGCCACAAAAAAGGGCCACCACGTTAAAATATCTGGGCATTCTCCTTTTGTGGAGCACGCTCAATCGCTGGTGGAAAATGCGATGATGGTAGGCCGTTTGGAAGTGGCTTTGCGTGATGTCCACAAAGAGCTGTCCCTGATCTACTACTTTTTTCGGGGAATTGATAACGAAGCAAACGCATTGATGACGTACTCAGAGTTTAATTTATTTGTTGCCGATGCTGAACTTGCTGATCCGAAGTCTGCGCATTGCAGCAGATCGAGCATCCGCTCCATTTATAATGCTGTTTCAAAGATTGGCGACTCGATTTGCCGCCAAGAATTTATGGAGATCATGCTCAGAATATCGTACGAGAAGTACGCAAGAGAATTTCAGGAGGATCTGACGACTTCGTTTCAAAGCCAATTTAAAGGATCTCTTCGTGAGCACTTTGGTTCCAAGTTTCTGGATGATGGGAATGAATTTAGGAGAAACCATCTTTATGATGAACACGTGGACCATATACTTGAGGACAACTTTCATTTACTCGTAGAAATTTTTACTGACTTTTCGTCGTTGCAGACGAAACATTCATCTTTTGCCCGCGTTCACATGACCACCGGGGGGTGGATTAAAATGATGAATTACTTTCAGCTAGTTGACAGCACCTTTACAGTTCGCGATGCGGCCTTTGCCGCAACGCAGAGTATGTTTGCTGTAGTGGACGATGTGAAAGAAAACTCAAACTATATTGATTTTCCATGTTTTTTGGAAGCCATGTGCCGCGTGGCAGACCTTAAGCAGATGCCGGATGAGCACGATTTGAGAAAAATGGGGGTAAGCAACGTGCACGACTACTTCGTCAAGAAAAATGTTCACCATCCAGGTCACATAGCTGAACACCCGATTACGAAACATTCTGACTGGATCACTGACAAGGAGGAAGAATGGAATAAAGACGATCATCTAGCCCACAACATTGAAACTCTGATAGCATATATAAAGGAATCTTTGGAACGCAAGCGCCAAGGGATTAGGACAGTTTTTGAAACCCACAAATACGAGAAATGGTTACTTGCCATGTACAAGACTAGAAAATTCAAAAGGGCAGTGCTAAAGAAAGAAAAAGAGGTATCTGCAATTGTTATGTCTCCCCGGGCACCCAAGCAGATAGTGTTCAAGTCTCGTCGCCCACGCCGGAGGAAAACAAAGGGGTCTCTTTGGCGCAAGGGGGCGGGCATTATTAACACTTTTGCGAAGTAAAACTTAATGACACTGTGAAATTCTTGGTTCTTAAAAAACTGAGCATACGTCCTTACTAATTATAACATTACAAAACGTATTTTTTGAAAATATTTCTTACAAATTTTATAAATAATTCTTATTGTTTTTTGATAAATTTACTTAAATAACAGCCACATATAAATTTTGTTTCTACTCGTAATTTTGATGTACTTCTCTTTCAATTTTGCGTTGTAATGGGCGGATCATTCGTTTTTTGAGCTAGCATTCTCGCTTTTATGTACTGAGTTAATGAGTCTTTTAAGCGCAGTTCCAAAGATGAGCACGACCTTTCAATGTTTCGGATGGCGCTTTCCCGCGATGCCAATACAGAGCCTTGTAGACCCTTTACCATATGCCTCACTTCTCGTTCATCGCTGTCCAATTTGTCTACCCTAGACATGGTCTCTGCCTGTCGCCGGTTCAAAATGGTGTACTCGCTAACTATGCTCGCTAAATTGTCCTGAAACACAGAGCTGGCCTCAACTACGCTGGAAATAGCTCCTTCATTCGCCGTTTGCTGCGACATCAGCTCGTTTATTTTTGTTGCTAAAATATCTATTTCTTTTCCGTAATTGTTTGAATTGTTAGACATCCTTTCATTCAGCTGTTTCCGTAAATTGACGTCTGATGCACTTAGCATTTGATTGCAATGGGATTTGACTTCTAAGAATGCCCCCTTGATTTGCTTTTGAGCACTTTCAGAGACATCTTTACATTTTTTTATTTCACTCAATAATGTGTCTTGGTTTAGTTCCAGGCGAGAAATAGAACGCTGCATTCTTAAAATGGACTCATGGTCTTCGGCATAATCTGATCTTAAGTTGTGCACCATTTGCTTTTGCAATCCAAACTGAAGCTCTAGTGCGCTGATTCGGCTGTTTAAATCCACCGCTTCACTATTCGCTGCGGCGCGCCAGTTGAAGAGTTCTTCAACCCTGTTTCCATTCGAATGTAAATCTTCTTTTATATTTTCAAATTCATCTACAGTTGCGTCAAATGATGTGACAAGATGCTTCCGCGTTTGCTCAAGCCTCACTTCTGAGTCGTTGAGCTGGGCCTCCATCTTATCTATGAAAGTGTTTTGGTTGCTGGTAACGGTGTTGACTTGCCTTCGTAAATTGTCAACTTTAGGAACTATCGTCTTATGCTCCATCCGAAAATCGTCCCTCAGTACTTTAACTACGTCGACTAAAGCGTCAAACTCAGGTCGATGCAACGGTGCCATTGCCTCAAAAGGATCCGAGTACAGCCGCTGCTTTTCCATAACGTTCGGAGAATGCGCCGTTAAGTTGTGTGTTCCTCCCACTTTCCACGCCGGTAACGGTCGATGGTGGGAAGGGGTCTCGTCTGACATAATGAGCAAACTAATTTTCAGACACAAAACTCACCCACTCAATATCAAGTTTCCCAGCAATCCTTTTATGGTCTATCTAAGCGAGAATTCCTTTACGTCAATGTGGTCAACAAGTGCTTCAAAGAAAACCAAAAGAGAGGGCTGCGAAGTGTGTGCCGTCTTGCATGCGTACTGTACGAATAAGGTACTGATGATGATTAATAATTTTTTCCAGTCGTCGTCGTATTATTATTATATTTTATACTTCTTCTGTTCTTCTTATTCACACAGCAAGATGATCCCTTTATATAGTAGCAGCAGCAGCAGCAGCAGTCATTTTGTTTCTTTGTGGTTTTTTTCGTCCCGTTTGTTTGTGTTAAGTACCTGTAAAATTTATACCAGAGGTACGGTACCAGGCACCGAACCAGGAATGCACCAGTAACCAGGTATTATACCATGTATATTTTACCTGCCTGGGTACACCGTATAGTAAAAAGCAAATTGGCTACCGTATAGTTAGACTATAACAAAATTAACGGAAAATGTTCTGGTTTAAACGTAAGTATGTTGTACTTGTTTTTTTGTTTTTTTAGTATGTTGTATTCGAATTGTTGGAAAAAAAAATGCCAAGATTGATACTTTAAAGTATATACACTTTTCTTAACGTGCTGAAATCTATTTCCAATCCAGTCTGCGGGCACTTGACTGTTCGTGCTCCACCAGAGGCTTTCTCTTTTGATATGCCAACTAATCCAGCCGTACCATAGAGCTGCCCATTTGGGAATGCCAATGGGGGATTGGCCTGGTCTATTGGCTGGCCATTTATACGGCAAACCAACATGGACTGTCCTTTGTGAGCAATTGGTAACGGGGCCGCTAAATACCGCAGGTTCGAGTCGCACGCAGGACAGCTATTCGTTCCATTGCTACAGCCCCATTCCTTTTTGCTACCTTCTGGTCTGTCGTCTTCACTGGCGCCCGTGCTTGCGCCCCCTGGCGCCTGCAAGTCTGCAGAGCCGGATCCCTCGCCATGCCCATTTCTCGCACACTGGCATGACGGCGTTTTCAGCGCAGAGAGGCCAACGCGAAGAGATGTACAAAGCCGGGGTTCGCTGGAGAGGCGGTTTACTGCCAGGAATGCGCTCTGAAAGTCTGTCGCGATTCTATCCCATGCGACTTGTGCTACCATCTGCTCGTACCGGTTAATCCCGCACGTTTGAATGTCTGCAAACATAAGCAGTCCCATCACCCCTGATACCATTTTCAACATAGTCTGTTTCCCCTGATGATTGCCGGGACTGGCGCCGCGGCTGAGATCCTCTGCTGCTGACGACGACGTGGCAGACCGAGTGGGGCCTTGTCCACGGCTATTTGCCGTTGTTTTTGCAGCGGGAGTTGCCTCCAATGACTTAATTGTCGATGAAAAATACTTCTTTGCGTACTCAATTGCTTTCGTTTTATTCGACTGTCCGTTGTTGCAGAGTTCGATGAATTCTTGGATTCGGCACTTTAGTTCAAAAAAGATTCCTAATTTCCGAAGGCGCGCTCTGTTTGCCGTGCACCAAGACAGTGCCGGCCCAAGGACGTTTTCCTCTTTCACGGACATCAGAATAGCTTTCGATTCAGCAAACATATCCAAGTCAAGGAATGGCTCTACCTCAGAGGCTTGAGCGAGCTCTTTCGCCGCATCCAAACGGTTGGTCCGCCCAAGATAGTCTGCGACCAAGTAGTCCAAGTGCTTTTCTAAGGCGACGCTGTACTCTTTCTCATCCTTTATCGGGTTTATCAGCAATTTCGCCCGGCTTTCCAGCGAGTTGAAGATGACCAGTTGCTCGGCCTCCACAGTCGCAAGCTTTTTGTGTAACTCATCGACTCGTTGCTGCACAAGCCGAAGCTTCTTCCCAGCACTTTTGTCCTTTGAAAAGTCTACACTCTTCTTCGACGCGACCAACCTCTTTAGTGCCGTTCCCGACACCACGAACTCTTTCTCTGTCAATTTCTGTATCGAACGAAATTTCTCGTTCAGTCTCTCGTAGCAAGGTCCCAGAAAAGAGTGCACCAGAGCCGTCGCGCAAGGTTGAGAAAATCCCCCAGTCCCAGTATAAACTTCACTTGTGTCCTTCTCCCCTCCAGAAATTTTCCGCCTTTTCGGCTGGTTTTCGTCCGCATCTTCAAAGCGGGCACGGCGTTGGGCGCTGGCCTGCCCTCTAGAGCTGGGCGGAGAACGAGCCCTAAAGCGGAAAGAGCTCATGGTGTCACCGTACAAACAAATCGATACAAAATTTTCAAACGTTCAAAGAAAACTCACCTTTTCTATCTACATTGAAAAAAAAATTCTTAATTCAAACGTTTCTATTTACGTTTTATATAAAAACCATGCATTTTCTTTTTTCTGTTGTATTTTACCATTTTAGAGTAAAGTTTAGTTCCAAGTTCAACAAAACAACAACTACGTAACTCTCTCAATAATACCTCTCTCTTTCTTTAAATAATAAATTAAATTAATTCTTCCTCCTTCTTCTTTCAAAAATAAAAATAACATCATCATACAATAGGAAAAAAAGTAAAATTAATAAAAAATAATGTAATAAAAAAAATAATACATACTGTACTGTTGTACTGTACCCATTATTTTGTTTTAAGACATTTTATCAATCTCAATCTCAATCTCAATCTCAATCTCATCTCAAAAAGATAATCATAAACCCTAAATATTAACACTACTATTAACTTCCATTCCAACGAGGAGGAGATAGAAATAATAATAATAAAGTACAACGTCTCGCACAAACCCCTTCGATAGTGTGCGTATGTATACATTGTGGGATAAAATAATAATAATAATAATAATAAAAAATATCTAAAAAATCTTCTTCGTAGATAATTCTAAATGGCAAAAAGCAAAACGACAATCATTTTTGTTCAGATAATTTTTTTTACATATTATAGCTAAATAGTAAATAAATAGATAATATATAAATACAAATTGGATATTCTATGTATGAATCATACTATTATTTTTTTCTGTTTCTTTCTTTCGTTCCGATACTCTTTTCCGCCTACATCTTTTTTTCTTTCTTAGTAGAAATAAAAAAACCATTATTATTATTATTATATTATTATTATATAAATATTTATTACCTCTTCTATTATTGTAGTATATAGAAATAGTATTAATAATAATATTCTTCTTCGTTCGTTCCGTTCGTTCTTCTTCTTTTTATTATTTATTTATTATTATTATTAGATCTAATTATTATTGGTTGATAGTATTTAATATAGAAGTGCTCAATTGACATGCTTGTGAAGATTGCGAGTCCATTTGGAAATGAAGGGAGAGGGAGCTTCGGTGTATTTTGAGGAGAAATTAAACTGTGGTTTTTTGTTTAGAGTGGTTTGGTCTTGTCGCTGTTTTTTTCTTTTCCCCTTCACCGATCAATCGAGCCAAACTCTTCGTTGCCTGCCTTATAGCACGTACAGAAACTATGGCGACGACTGCCGTTCCTGCGAAGCTTTCCCAGCGAAATACTGCTGCTATCGTTTCTGCGACATCAAATAATAGAGTGGCGCTTTCCAGCCGAAATAGGGTAATGTCGGGGGAGAGCGAAGACATTGGGGTAGCATCCGAGGGTTTTGAAGAGGACGAAAGTGCCAGCTTCGTAGACGATGGTACGGACGTTGGCCAGGAGTCGGGAGACGACGATATGGACGATAGCGACTACAACGACGAGGATCAAGAAGACGCGGAAGAAATAGACGTCACGAACGTTAGGCACGCAAAATTTGCCGACAAGTATGATTTTAGAAAGTCGAAAGGGATGAACGAAGCCCATGTGTCGCACCCAACCCTTCGATTGGTTAAGTACTGCGGGGAGGGAAACACGGAGATAGAAACCGTTGGCGTTAACTACCCCCCTTACCTCGCGAAAGAGGTAAAAATTTCTGACGATGCAGAGGTGACGGAAATCGAGAATACGAAAAGGCATTGCTATTTTAACATCGGCGGGAAGGTTCACGAATACAACTGTGTTCGGAACAGTTGGCACCGGAGTGGATTCAGGCGAACGACCTCGTTCAATAAGATGAATGCGTACTGGGGGCGGCACTGTTCCCCGTCGATGTTTCGTGCCCTGCAGAAGCTGCAAAAGGTGAACCACTTTCCAGGCACTTACATTATTGGTCGCAAAGATAGGCTGGGGCAAATTTTGGGGGTTATGCACCGACGATTTGGCGAGGCCTACTCCATACACGCCGATACATTTGTAATGCCGCAAGATCGGAGAAAGATCCGCGCGATATGGGCCAACGACCCGCGCTCACTTTGGATCGTGAAGCCCTCCAACTCGTCATGCGGTCGCGGCATCAAAGTCGTGAACGGTCACTCCAATGTGCGGTTGAGCAAGGGGACCATTGTGCAGAAGTACTTGAGCCGGCCGTACTTGATCAACAACCGGAAGTTTGACTTGAGGCTTTACGTTTGCGTGACCTGCTACGATCCGCTTCGTGTGTATTTGTATGATGATGGGTTGGCGCGGTTCGCAACGTGTGATTACTCCAGGAACCCCAAGCATTTAAAGAACAGGTTCATGCACCTTACCAACTACAGCGTGAACAAGAACAACGAGGACTTTGTGAAAAACGATGATGCAAACAATTGTGGGGTTGGCAGTAAGTGGACCCTCAAAGCCTTGCGCCGGCACTTCAGGGAAAATGACGTAGACGACACGAAAGTAATGCGCGATATCCAGGACGTTATTGTAAAGACGGTTATTGCCGCAGAATCGACCGTTGCCTCCAAGATAAACAGGTACCAGTTGCGACGGGACAACTGCTTTGAGTTGTACGGGTTCGATGTCTTCCTGGATGACAAACTGAAACCATGGGTGATTGAAGTGAACATTGCCCCGTCTCTGAGCAGTTCGTCCCCACTGGACAAAACGTGCAAAAACAACTTGCTGTGCGACACGTACAACCTTGTGGGCTTTAAAACAGGCGACCCACGGCAGGAGAAGAAAAAAGAGGCCAAGGCGGAACTAGAAAGACTGCATACGAAAGGCTCTAAATCTGGCCCGCCGCGGCGGCGCAACGTCTTCGCCCTGTCGGAGAAATCGTTGGCGTGCTTGCCACAAGACGACAGAATGATGATTTTAGAAATGGAGGCAGAGTACAATCGGAAGTGCAACTTTCAACGCATCTACCCCAGCTTTGCCCCTGAAGTGAACGATTACTATGCCCAGTTCTACGAAGCGCAGCGATACAACAATACGGTGTGCAATTTGTGGATTGCTGCGTGTGCGAAGGGGCGAAGGCCCAACCTGAAGCCGAAGAAGAAAATTACGTACAAACGCGGGTCAACGTTTGGCACCGTGCCTCGGCAGATTGCTTCTGCGCGGGAAGGTCGCGACAGTAGAGACTCTGCGCGTTCAAATTCAACGGTCAGTGGAATCCCCTCGGTAGCAGGAAGCGCGCGCTCGTCGTCCGAGTCTCTCGAGGGCGATAACTCGCCCCCAAGCACAAGCAACAGTAGTCGCACCAGTAGCGCCGGGTCGTCTTCCTCCAATGCTAATATCGTCGCAATGGAGCTTGAAAGACACGAAGGAGAAGTGGAGACACCCATTCCCCCGATATTGCCAAACGCCGTTAGCCGGGAAAACTTCAGTGCGCCACCGAATGGAGAGCAGGGTGGAATAGAGATGCCATTTTCCCGAGCGGACGGGAATACCCATCCTCAGAAACCTGCAACAATAAACTTGACGGGCGATCTGAACAGCTTTGACTCTGGTGGCAAGGCGAATTATCCCTCCCAGAAACTCCAAAACGGCGAACTCATTCGTCGACACTCCCCATTAAATACTAACACAGCTGCCGCCGGCTCAGGATCACGGGCCGTCTTTCAAGTCCGTGAGTTGCAGGCGAACCCTCGCTTGCTCACTCCGCCGAGCGGGCAACGGTTGTCCCCGTCTCGCGGAAATGGTATTTACAGGACGATTCTACCCCGGCAACAAATGCAAAGCAGTGTTGTTCTGCCCAGAACAGACCACCCAAAAACTGGAATCGCCACGAAGCAACAAGCGAGCGGGCACATCCCGCAACCGCCACTAGATTTACACGGTCGCTCGTCAAACAGTGCCCTGTCCGCGCGGGAAAAGAGGATGACAGTGAGCCAGTGGTACAAGAACAAGGATGGTTCTTCGCTGGTTTCGCAGAATTCTATGAAAAGTGCGAGCGGTCGGGCTGCGTTCACGCTAAATGGAAAGCAAACAAAGATAAACGTGCCACGAATGAAGCCGAGGTCCAATCGTCCATTTGAACGAATAGATATGTGAACAGAGAGTTAAGAGAGGAAATAATTTAAAAACCAGAAAATTGGCTGTTATTAAGTAATTAAAATTTAGCTTTCTCATATACCGCGAAAATGTATCTACTCAGCATTTGTCCATTAGAGGTTTACATTCCTTCATGTACTGCGAAATGATCTCAAATGTTGCGATTTTAGTAATCAATATATACCCTTGTCACTTAGTCTTGACTCATCATGTTCAGATGTACTCCATGCGTGCTCCGAATCGGTAGGTGGATTGATTACTAAAATCACACCAGTAGAGTTCAGTTCGCAGTATTATTGATTACTAAAATCACACCATTTATCACAAGGTCTCGGAGAATAACAGAACAACGGATAAGTCACGACGGAAGTGTTCCAGCTCTCTTTTGGGCCACGCACGGCCCGCAGGAAAAACGCCTCTGTCAGTCACGTTTGCGTTCTAAGGGGAAACCTGAACAATTGACTCTGGCAAGTTCTTGCCCCCATCTATGCCAGTCTCCGCAGCATTTCCATCGTAATTTTTAATAGTCTTGTCCGCCCCGAGTTCTAACAGTTTTCGGGTGGTATCTTCAAGGTTATACTCCACCGACATATGCAGCGCTGTGTTGCCCTTGAAGTTCTGGGAATTGGCTTGGGCCCCATTTTTTAACAAATAATCTACGACGTCTACTTTGCCGTTTTGTGCTGCAATGTGTATCGCAACATTGCCCGTAACTTCGTCTTTTGTATTAACGAAGCGCATAAGCCCATGAATAGTGTCTAATCTGTCGTCATTTTCCGCGTCATGCCAACGAATAGCAGACGTGAGTTTTTTTGTGCCACCAGCAGCGCCAACACTTGAACCGCAACCCATAGTTGAACGAGTTCCTATAAATAAAAATCCTATGCTTTCGATGTTAAATATTTGGGCGAAGGCTTAGCTGGGGCTACCGCGGGGCTTGACTAAACACTGTAGGTGATAAACTTGTGGGATATTCGTTCAGTGTTGCCTACCAGAGGATTTTTGTTTTAGACTATTACTATATATAATACCAATATTCTTCGTCGTTTTTTCAGCACCATCATGATGTCTCTCCATCATCTTCTCCTCCGTAATATAATACCGTGGTACCTGGTACCGGTACCGTACCGTACCTGGTACGGTACCGTACCAACCTAAATAAATATTAATACTGTATATAAACCGGTTTTTATTTTACTCACCATTTTATCGGTGCTGCAGGTGGTATTATATAATATTGACAGTTCCCCGTAGTCATTCAGGCATAACAACAGCTTTTGCTGAACGCACTGAATAGAGACAACAGAAAACCTCAAAACACTGCTGCTGAACTTCGTTAGTCGGTGCCGTCGTGTTTTTGGCACTTGTTTGTACTACTGGTATGGTATTATAATATTTAATACTAAACAAATACCGGAAGAGCAACGACAACGTGGAGTACGGTGTAACGCACCGGGAACGGAACGGGAACCGAAGAGCAGGGAGCAGCAAAAAACAGAGAAAATGTTCGTTCGTTTTACTGGCCTCATTCGTTGCAGTTCTTTTTTTCTCTCGATTTGCTTGTTGTGGTATTATAGATACTATATATAATGTATCAAATTAGAAAAAAAAAAGGGAAGAAGGAACGGACAATACGAGACGACTATCAATAGGAATACGTACGGCTAATATTTTTTCACTGCGTAGTGTATCAACAAATGTTTCTTCCTTCCCTTTTTCTTATTATCTTATTAAACATGATCCTATATTATTAAATCAATTTCTTTGCAAACTGTTAACTGTGTACTTACTCAATATCTCCTTTTTTGTTTCTTTTGTTATATGATGATATTCTTATGTATATTTGTTATTATACAAGTGTCTGCTATTAGAAGAAGAATGAGAATGATCGAAGGCCCAAGTTTGAATCTATTTAAACTAGACGACTTCTTCTTGGCTAGACGAATACAGTACTGTAGTACAGTGCGAGAAAAAAAACTGCAGCTTGCTTAAATAGTCGTCTTTACTACCCAGCCAAAGTGTAATATTAATATAGCTCCAAAAGTAACTGGTAAATTTTCGAGTAAATAAAACTGCATAGGAATGCTTCTGCTTTCATCTCACAGTTCAAATTATTGTGTTTGGTATGATATCAATTGTAAGGTACCACGAGCGTGCGGTCTCTACGGGTTTACAAAGATTTATTGTAACTCGTGTTGAGGGCGAAGCCTCTTTGGGTGTACGGCTTGTGAGAAAAAGAGGTGGTGGCGCAATTGTGAAGAAAATTCTTCCCACAGGCTTGGCTGCACAGTGTTCCGAAATTCGGCCTAATTCGGAGTTAGTAAAAATTAACGAAGAAGATGTCTCTAAATGGTCGCTTGGAGAAACCTTGAAACTATTGAGTTCTGTTGGAAGGCCTGTGAAATTGATGTGGTATTTTTTTGTAAGCGAAGTAAAACTAACTCTCCATATAGCTAGGAAAGGATTTTGGGGTGAACATAGGTCTATAGACATCAGTTCTTTCCAAACTTTTCTAACCGATTCAAGATTGATAACTATGTTCGGGTATAACGAAGTACATGATAAAATACCTGAACTTCGCCAAGGATATGAAAAACTCAATCCGTCCGCACACTATATCTGTTATGCTTTGCCTTCTATCTTCGGATTGTTTATATGGACTTTTTTAGGGCTTGGTTTTGGATTTTTTGTTTTTGGTCTTTTTGTTAGTTGTTGGGTTAGTATAATCTGCGGGCAAAATCTTTCCGTCGATGCTGGAGTTAGAGAACGACAACGAAAATTCGTTCACTTCGTGTTTCGTGACTGGAAAAATAGAGGTATTCGGGTAGAGTACATACATGGACGTAATTCACATCGTAATAGTGAATGTCTACAGAAATATTATTCAGGGAGATTACACTTACATGTACCTCCTATTCCAGTTGCACAAGCAGTTATTGGACCACCTCTCAATCCAGAAGATCTACCAGTTGTACAAGTAAATTTACCTCACACTCCAAGAGTAGTACCAGCTGATCTCCCAGTTGCACAAGCAGTTGCTACTAGCTCCGACGTTGTTGTAAATGTTACCGCGTAGTCGAACACATCAAATTTGATAGGGTTTGATTGATATTCTAATTATTAGTTTCCCTATCAATTACTACGGAAAGAAGCCATCACAATGCTGTGGTGTTGTTACTGTGTAATCAAATCCCCAATATTCCCTTAAATTTTCATCCTCTTAACCGATATTACAGCATAAAAATAACATTGGTGTAATTTTAATTACACCTCAATAGTGTAGGATTTCTTGCCTTAATAATTGGTAATATTGGGAAAATTTAAGGGAATATTGGGGATTTGATTACACTGTATTAAATATAATAAAATAGCCACACACAGCAGGGCGAGCAGGAGAGAAAAGGAAAAAATAATAATTCCGCTGTGGTGGGTTAGTGATGTTCAAAACCTACGCGCACATCTTATTTTGAAAAAAGTTGTCGTTGCTTCATTTAAAAATCAAATCCGGACTTGTTCTTAGATTTAGAAAGCCTTGCATTCCTCGATGAAAGGTGTGACCTACCTTTGTATTGTTTGTACAGCTCTTGAAGCCTTCGTTGAAGTTGCGTGTCCGCGTATTCCGCAAAGTCTATAGCACTTTCAAAGTACCACCCGGGTTCAGAGCTCGCTCTGGAAAGTGATACACCAAATTGATCATGCCGCGCTTGTTGCGACAATTCAACACCATGGTTCCAAAGAGTTCGAACCATCCAATCTGCTTCTTCGGATGGGTAGGAATGCATGGTTTTTGCTATTTGCAACGCTTGTGTAAAGTAATCGTTTGCGTTATCGCAGCCAATGTAATGGCACAACCTTCGAAATATTGTTGCCAGTGTTTTCGAAGTCGTTGATGACTTCATTTCATGATGTAACTGTGCCTCCAGAATATGTATTAGCGCATGCTTTTCCGCGTTCATGAAACAACACTCCTCGAATAAATCATCGAAAAACGCAGTAGAGCAAAACTCGCCGTCAGCAGCGCGCAGCTTCAGCAGGTTGCGAAACCTTTTCTTCGATCTAGGCGCCAACGCCAGAATGACTATTTCGAATACCCGCGAAAGGTAAACTACTTTCCCACGACTGTTTGGATCATCGCCGACCGCCCCCGTCACGCTCGTGTCTGCCTTCCCTAGGTCTTGCAAAGCATGCAGTATTCCCTCTCGCTGCTTTCTAGACGCTGCAGTGTCAGTGCCAGGATCTTTGTTTCGAAAATCTTTGACAAGAGCACAGATGGTTAAAATATCTATATGTTCGTCGGGGAGAACTTTGTGCTCGCATAAATCCTGAAACACCTTTACGTTGTGGTAAATCTGTCTGCCAAACTCTACATTATCGGACGAGCAAGCGTTCGAGGCTATAGTTACACAAGTTTTCACAACATATTTACGATCTTCTGCAGAACCGAATGCATTTACTTCTGCGGTCAATTGGAGACAATCATTGCAGGCTTTGAGCCCTTCCAAACACGACGCGTACGTATCCTTATTACGGCTTGATTTCTCTGTGCTCGGCATTGCCAAGCGGTCAGAAAGCAGCTTCATCAAACTTGCTGCCAATTTTCCCTTGGATGAAACTTGGAGAGAACCAACCGATAGCCCATCGGTCTGTTTAAGAAGTTTTATCATTACCTGCTCGCACAGTTGCGATTCTTCGGACCGTTTCACTTCGAACAAGAGCCCGACAATTCTGCTCTCGGTGATATCTTGACTTTGGAGGCACCTTTTCAACGCCGCTTTTGTCCCTTCCCGATCACCTTGCGCCAGCATGCATTTAAAGTATATAAAATGCTTATCAAAGCAGTCAGCCGCACATTTTGTGGCATGCATCAGGCATGCGTCGTGGTCTCCAGCCAAACAGTGAACGTGGGCGCAGAGCAGGTAAATGTTTTCGTTCTCAATTTTGGTGTATCTCTCTTTCATCGATATGGTCAAAATCAATTTCAGAACATCTTTGCTACTTCCAAACTCCCTGTGCTCAGCAAGCCCTAGCGCCACGGTGCACAAAAGGGAGACTAAATACTTGAAGCTTTGATTCACAGCGCGAGGACCACCGTTCGTAGTTTGTTGCCCCGTGCCCTCTTCCTGCAATTTCGTTGCGATGTCAAAAAATATCTTGAAAACCTTAGGGTTCTGATACAATATTTTGGAGTGGTGCAGGCTCTCAATGAACGCCCAATAAGCAATCGACCGTTCGTTCGGTTCCACTTTGTCCAAATGCAGCACAGTTCTGATATTTTCGACGTCCTTGTCGGCGTACTTGCCAAACTCAGACAAAGCTGTCACGCATTTTATCAGCTCGGTGTAACCTATTCTGTTCTGTGTTCCTTCTGCTCCTTTTGCCGCGAAATTTTGAAACTCTGCTAGCATTTCCGAAAATATAGTGTGGCCCTTGTCTTTTTTGTTTTGACCCATGCACAATTGTAACTTCAACAGCGTTGACCCTGGAACGTAGGCCGAATCGCGGGGTTGGACACCGGCATGAACACCGAGAGACCTCATTGTTTGCTCGTATTCAACAATAGAATGGTTCGAAATGTCAATATCGTCGGAGGAGCTTACAGATATGAAAGCAATGGCAAACACGGAATTTGCGACCAAAGATTTCGAAATGCTCATCTTGTTTAATTCTTCAGAGGCGCCCGCGCCCTTTTCATTGTCGTCTTGGCTTTCCGGCCTACGGCACGTTTGACAGTAAATGTCCTTGACAAAATGGAACCACTTTATGGCCTGTTCGTACTTGGACTCTTGCTGCCACTGCGAACCGTTGTCGAAGGCAAGCCGGAGAACGTCAAGAGCGTGCGTCTGCGGAAATGGGTGCATCTTCACCAATTGCGTCAAACATTCGAAAGCAATTTCATCTTTTTCACACGAATGATCAAGACAAAGAAGTTTTGCTTTAGACAAATACATATGCTGCCGGTGAGAGAGTAGCAGGAAAGCATCCTTCGAAGTTACGGCTGAGCCCCGTTTTGAGCATCCCTTGTCGAAAACCTCGATGGCTTTGTTCAGGCACAGCATATCTCTATCGAGTGATACGGGCGTACAATCCGAACGTTTCGCCTCCTCGAAAGTTGCTGACGCAGACATATAAATCTTTGACGTTGGCAAAACTTCATGGTCGCAGTAGGCTAATATCTCGGCACTCAATTCATAAAGTTGCGCGAGCACGTAGGTCCCGTTCTCACTTCGTTCTGCAAGCGCTTTCTGCGCAGCGTTGAAGATCGTGACTCCAGTCTCTTCTAGCTTTTTCTCCGTTTCTTTCCCGATTAATTTTACCTGTCTTTTCATTTTTACAATCATGTCTATGATTCTACCGGCACTGAAGGACATGGACGAATACCACTCCGAGGGCGTCCGTTCTCTACCCCCGTACTTTTGCAATTTTTCCATCAGCAGCTTTGCTTCGTGGATGCAAGTCAGGCCTGGGCGCTTTGGATTTGGCGTGTTGTCAGGGCCGCTAATCCCTATAATTGGTTCAGGTAACGTTGTTTTAGTAAAATTCGACATATTCTAATCTCGTAAATATGCTTCAATGAACTAAATTTGTTTTTCATCTTTCAATCTAAATTAATAAAAACCTTTTTGATTATATCGTATGAACAGAAGTAAACAATGAAATTAGCCTCACCAAAAAAAATACACTCCTCTTCTTCTTTCTTCGTGTCGTAATAAATTATATTTGCATCAGTATAGCATTGTAGACTTATTAGTTGTGAATTAAGTAGTCTAGCTAGACCGAATAATAATACTGAAAGAATAGCATACAACATGTTGAATTTCTTCGCTGATTTGATTGATTTGACCTTTTTATTTATTAGTTTCTAGAAAGATAGACAGCTTATATGTACCCAGTTGGTATTCTAAATACATTATTATGCCATGGATGGATTGTATTTTGTATTTTGTATAAAATAGCTACTATATTCTTAATTGCTTCTTTTTTTTCTTCTTTTCTTCTTTTCTTCTTTTCTACTTTTCTTCTTTTCTTCTTTTCTACTTTTCTTCTTTTCTTCTTTTCTTCTTATTTTCTTCTTTTCGTCTTTCTTCTTTTCTTCTTTTCTTCTTTCTTCTTTCTTGTTTCTTGTTTCTTGTTTCTTGTTTCTTGTTTCTTGTTTCTTCTTTCTTCTTTCTTGTTTCTTGTTTCTTCTTTCTTCTTTCTTCTTCTTTCTTCTTTTGAGAGACGACTTCTTCGTCACCAGAAAATCTACTTTAAATCATATGACGTCGTACAAGGAAACATTCCAGGAAGCCATTATTATGAGATGGCAATACTGTACTGTGTAATAAGGAACAAATGAACATTAGTTAAGAAAAAGTTTAACTATTACAGTTAATATAATGTAATTTAAGATCCATCTAAAAGTACAATAATAAAAAAATTATCAAAAAAAAAAAAATCTTTTTTTTTTCTTCTTCTTTTCTTCTTCTTCTTCTCATATATTTTATACCGTATTAGAGACTAATAATAAATAATTATTTTTATTTAATTATTAATTATATTTTTTTTGAACTTTTGTTAATTGAAAGATCTTTCTTTGTTGAACTCATAAACAAAATCTAACATAAAACAATTTAAATTCATGCCATGTATTTAAAAAATAAATAATTTTGGATCATACCAAATAATTGTTTATCAAATACGCACCACACATCGATTCCATTTGCGATATTGCCCTCCCCGTCCCCTTTTGAGAACAAGCACGTGTTGTACAGAGAGATTCGACAGAAATGCGTTTGGTTATTCACGACGACGACAGCAAAGTCGGCGATTATGTCGCCGAATATGTGCGAAAGAGGATTGCCGAGTTTGGTCCAACAGAAGACAAGCCGTTTGTTCTTGGCCTTCCAACTGGGAGCACGCCTATTAAGACGTACGAAAAGCTCGTTGATTACCACTTGCATAACCAGCTGAGTTTTGAGCACGTAGTAACGTTCAACATGGATGAATATTGCGAAATTCCGCACGATCATCCGGAGTCTTACCATAGTTTCATGTGGAAGCATTTATTTTCCAAGGTCAACATCAAGCCGTCGAACGTCAACATTTTAGACGGCAACGCAGCAGATTTACAAACCGAATGCTTGCGTTTCGAAGACAAAATTGCCACTTACGGCGGCATAGAGCTGTTTCTCGGTGGCATAGGCCCGGACGGCCACGTTGCGTTCAACGAGCCAGGGAGCAGTTTGACCAGCCGGACCCGAGTAAAAACATTAGCGTACGATACTATACTTGCTAACGCACGTTTTTTTGGTGGAGACATTTCAAAAGTTCCCAAGATGGCTCTTACTGTCGGTGTCGGGACCGTCATGGATGCTCGCGAAGTGCTCATTATTATTACGGGAGCAAAAAAGGCATTGGCGCTCACCAAATGCATTGAAGAGGGGGTGAACCACATGTGGACGGTCTCTGCCATTCAGATGCACCCGAGGGCAATGATCGTATGCGATGAAGACGCGACGCTTGAATTGCGCGTGAAAACTGTAAAATATTTTAAAGGCTTACAGCAAACCAACAAAAAGTTAAAAATACCGATGATCGGGGACACCGGAGCAGCGCTTCGGACCATTACCCCGCGGATCGGCAGTCCCCGCATTGCTTCGCCGGTTGGAAACAAGCGCAAAAGAGCAGCACCAAAAGTTTAAGACCTTAGGTCGCACCACGAATAACGGGCGTACATTTTTCATTTTATTTGTCATTCTTAAACAGTGTTTTGATTATGCTCGTACTTCGTAAGATATATATTACAATATCCATTCAAAAATAACGCACTCGTGTCACATGTTTATTGTTTAAAACATTTATATTCAGTGGTAGGCACAAAGTTGCTGTCCCTCCCCCCCTCTTCCATCTAATTGTTGCAAACAACCTGAAGTTTGTCCGTCTCTTCGGCTTCGTAAACTTTTCTTCCATCCACGAACGTGCTAACTACTGAATAGACATTTGGATCAAGGAGAAGAAAGTCTGCGTCGGCACCAAAATTCAGGTGACCCTTCCGTTTATCAGCGTGTATTGTTTCGGCAGGCGAAAAAGACGCTGCATACAGCGCTTCCTCAATCTTACATTTGGTGAAGGCTTTGAAATTGATGACGCCCTCTATCATAGAGACAACCGACCCTGCCAGGGTGCCTGGAGACGCTGTGACGAAGGCTTTTTTTCCTTTTCGACCCTCCAACGTAGTACTCTCTGAAATTGTAACTTCCTTCGTTCCTAATTTGTGATTGCCTATGTTTAGACCCATAGCACATATGGCATCAGTCACCAAAATTGCCCCTGAAGGGTGAGCGTCATACGCAATTTTTACGCTGCTAGGGTGGGCGTGAAAACCATCTGGAATAATGCCGTAGTTGATTCTATTCTGACTTTGAAGGCCCAGCAATCCTACAATGCCCGGGTCTCGGTGGTGAAATGCATTCATTGCGTTGAACAGGTGCGTTATTTTGCGTGCACCCCTTTCGCACGCACGAATGCCGTCTTCTAGGCTACTCATAGTGTGACCAATTGAAGCCACAATGCCACTGTCTGTCAACTTTTGTATTGCCGCTAACGCGCCCGGGATTTCCGGCGCTATCGTGACAAGTTTTACCTCAGCCATGTTGTCGGAACCGTACACCTCTACCAAATTGTCTGCCGAGCGTTGTATAAAATTGGCGTCGTGGGCACCTTTTTTCTCTCGGTTTATAAATGGTCCTTCGAGATGGACACCTAATATCCGTGCGCCCTTCGGATGGTTGCCGTACTCCTCGCCTTCCTGATCCTTTTTTACAGACCGCAGTACGGGAAGCACGGTATGGTACGTTGCAGACGGCGAAGTAATGACGGTCGGGAGAAATGAAGTTACCCCATGGGCTAAGATGCCTTCACAGACTTTATTCACCCCCCCTGCTGTTAAATCCATGTTTGTAAAGTCAACACCAAATGCCCCATTTAGTTGCAAGTCGACGAAACCTGGACAACAAATGCAGCCATGACCGTCGATGACTATGTCGGCAGCGAAGTCGAGCCCTTCCTTTGATGCTTTCCAAAAATGTCCTTGGGCATCGATGACTTCTGACTTTCGCCCTTTCCTATCAGAGAACTCGTACAAGTGAAACCACAAATCTTCATTTTGTAAAAATCGGTCTTTTCGCAGCAAGATGATATTGGTCACTCGAACGGTGGTAGGAAGGGTTCTCTCCGTTCGTCCCGCCTTACCCTGCTTCGTCTTTGATTCCAACGTTTGAAGGTGTATGTTCGACATACTATAGTAGTGAATTGCGAGTGAGGCGGACTCCCAGTACCCTTTCTTTTTATGGTACCTGGACGCTGGAAACACATACCACTGGACAGCCACACGACTCCCCAGCTCGTATTCTTGCTTGACGCAATTGCCACCCCCAAATGATACTACGCACTCGGATCCTGTACAATTCAAAGCAAACTGACCAAGGAGCGCGAAAGGGTCATTGCTTTCATACCCACCAAAATTCTGGGTCAAATACAGCGTAATCGGCATACCCGTACCCCCCCAGCTTTTCAGAAAACTATCTTTGGTGTTGTATTTGTCGCAACGCTGTACAAAGGCGACGAGAAAAGTCTTTCTGGGCAGTACAGCCTTGCATAACCTGGGTATCAACGCCGTAAAACTGTTCTGGTTGTACGTATCACCATCCCACACTATGGTTACGGTCAGGAAATCCTTGGTTAACTTTTCGGCCACAAACGCTACCAAAAAATCTCCTAGGTTCCTCGTTTCTATATGTTTATTGAATTCCAAATAACTAGCAAATCCTTTTAAGTGTATAATTATATTTCTACTCGCATCCAGAGCCGGCACTGTATATCCCGCCTTGGCATTCGTGTGGATCTCTATGTTTGGATACGACCTCCGTTCGTCACCCGAGACAGCCCCGGACGCAACGGACGCCATACTATATGTAGTTTTAGCGTTAACACCGCGGGTGTGGGGACGAACGCGACTGTATGGGAGAAAACGGCACGATGTATTCTTTTTTTTATTTTTCAGACCAGATTCGGTATAATCACCGTTTAAAAACTGTACGCAATGTAAATCTAACTTCTACATTTTCCATGTTGCTTATAAATTTATTCTCACATCTGAAGAAGAAGCATTATATTTATTATTATTATTAATTTTTTTTTTGGGCGCTACGGTACCAAGGTGTATTATCAACCTGTCAACCTGTAAACAGGTATTTAATACCGTATTATAATAGACTATATTGTTTGTTTTTTTTCTTCTTCTTCTTCTCTCTTCTTCTCTCTTGTTCTTCTTCTTCTTCTTTCTTCTTTTTCTTTCTTCTTCTTCTTCTTCTTCTTCCTTCTTCTTCTTCTTCTTCTTCCTTCTTCTTCTTCTTTCTTCTTCTTCTTCTTTCTTCTTTTTCTTTCTTCTTCTTCTTCCTTCTTCTTCCTTCTTCTTCTTCTTCTTCTTCCTTCTTCTTCTTCTTTCTTCTTCTTTCTTCTTCTTTCTTCTCTTTCTTCTTCTTCTTCTTCTTCTTCTTCTTCTTCTTCTTCTTCTTCTTCTTCTTCTTCTTCTTCTTCTTCTTCTTCT